>CAJNIZ010035557.1:154405-247500 GCA_905231905.1 Symbiodinium pilosum
ATGCGATGTTGTCGGAGGCCGCCATGGCACAGGCGGTTAGGACAACAAAGTAGGGGGCACACAAAGAGGCGGTTCGAGCAATCAGGCTGCGGTGCGCGCCCGATTGCTCCATGTTCATGCGCACACAAGTGTGCTACAAGGCAAACTGAGGCTTCCAAAGCCAAGGCACAGTTGCGCTCGATTCTCCAAGCTGCCGATGACGCAGCGCCTACGCGCTGTGGGAAGCGCAGGAAATATCTGACTTCCTAATTACTGGCTTCGCTTGACTGACTGCAACGTTTGAATTTATTTGCACGTGTCGTATGCCAGTGAGGTGCTTGAGTGAGGCCAGCTGGGTCAATCGTTGCCACCTCATGTGCCTTCTTGATGACTCTCAGCAGCACAAGGCAGACAGACTGACCTAAACCCACAACCTGAAATTGTTACCCTTCACTTGAGATCCACGCTTCAACGCTGGGCCGCCACCATACCACGAGTGTAGTTTCGTCCACGCCTCCTGAGTTCTCGGGTTGATGTGTGAAGGAGGTTGCAGGTTCGACTCTCCCTGCAGACACGTTGCGAACTGATGTAAGCAAGTGAGATGGCATCAGCTTCCATTTAGATTCAAAAGAGACTTTCAGGACTTTCATGAAATGGGCGTGCCTCGTGCAACAGGATGAAGTCCTGGTTCCTTGGACAAGCATGCATCCCAAGTCATTCCAAGTCTTCACATAATCGAGGGTTCTACTTGGCAAGCAGCTCAAGTCGCATGGTTGCATGAAGTGCCCATTCATGTCAAGTCACTCCACCAAGCCACCCTGAAGGCGAGGACAATCTGGCCTGTTAGGGTGGTGGACCAAGTCTCCGACACCGAACATGGGTGGACAGTGCGGTCTCACGCCGTTGCATGCTTCTTGCAACGCCTGGACAAGAGATCGGTGTTGTCGATCTCTGAAGGACGCTCGCCTGGTGGACGCGGTGCCCTCTTGAACTGCTGCATGCTATGTTTCATGCAGTATTCTGCGACATTGGCACTGCATGTGTATATATATACATACATGTACATGTATATACATCTATTCCTGTGCGAAACTTGCTTGAGGCTCCACATGTGCAAGAGCCGAAACTGCTGAAATGACCTTTGGTCGTGCCACTCCATGATCTTGACCTTGGCGGTAAGCAGCAAAGCCTTGATCCTAGCAGGCTTCTGCTTCACAACCTCAAAATGAGCTTTGGCTAAATCGAGCTGAGGGACAAAGTTGTAGGAGCCGGCGGTGCTGGCCGCACAGGCTTGTCCTTGGTGCAGCTGCTGCACTCTCTTGCCTTCCCGCTGCGCACTCTTCTCAATCTTCTCAGTTTAGCTGGCTATGACCACGAGAAAGGAGCGTAAGAGCGACTGCGGATCCTGTTGCAGCCATGTTGCAAATAATGTGTAGTCTCTCCACAAGTCCCACCATCGCATGCTCAGCACATACCAGTGGTCTCCTCTGGCCCGGCTTGTTTAGCACTGAACGCACGGCATATCAGAACACCCTACAGCGACAGCTCGGCAGGATGCAAGGCCAAGGGTAAAGTGACTTGGCTAATCTAAACCCCGTCCTGGCCGCAAGCTGGCGCCTGCACCCTTCAGCACCTCGCGCACCTCTTGCGCCTTTCAGGTGACGTTCTGCTGTGAAAGAAAGGAGAACATCTTGACCAGAGGATCAACATCATGCCCCTACAGTCCTGCTGCTGTGGGTCGTCCGCCATGCCATCTTCTGGTATCATCTCTACAGAGGCCGCTAGGTGTCTCAAGATAGAAGTGTGGTGCTGCAGTGCTGACTGCTTCAAGCCCGAAACCAAGCACGGTGTCATTTCCTTGGCTTCCTTGACAATCAAACAACTGACACTTCTGCCGGCAGAGACAAAGATGGTGTGGTGTCACTTGGCTGAAGAGGAGTGAGCAGTATCGGTAAGTTGCGGTGTTGATTATGAGTAGCGGTGTCTCTTCCGGGCGAATTACACAGTGTCACGTCATATTGCACCCCCAGATCTCCATGTCTACTCGCTGCATGTCCCTGGAGCAGCTGAGGCGTTTGGCGACCATGCTTCATCACATCCAATCTTTCTAGCAATTTTATTGAGTGATCAAAACGGACAAGGCCATGCTGGCCTAAGCGCTCCACCTTTAGAGAACGCATGGGAGCTTCGCTCATTAGCTGCATGGCCTGATCCAGGTGACCTACACAACCTGAATCGAATGCCTATGCTTCTGTGGGTGCCGAGGTTCCGACTCTGGACCATCGGAGACGCTTCTCCAATGCACTTACTGCAGCTGACAGCGAAACCACCTGAAGAGCGGTATAGGAAGCCCCCCGTGTCTGCTGCAGTCCTGGAGAACTTGAGCCAACGGCACTGGATGCTGCCCCAGACTCTGGGACTTCGAGGGTGCGAAGGGCAGCCTCCTGAGCCACTCTTGCAGATCCCACGAATCTTCTGCATACTCTGGCTGAGAACCAGACCCATTCCCCAGCATTCTCGCAGGCAGTGACCACAGAGCTGTACCTCACTGTCTTCCATGAATTCTCATGAGCTGGCCACTTGAAGTTTGAGTGTTCTTACTTGGGCACATGACAACGTTGGCGTGCAGTCGTCGCCTTTGCATCAGGCACAAGTACATGTTGGGATCTGCTAGATCTTATCTCCTGACCGGGGAAGCAAGTGTTGCTTGCAAAGTTGACACAGCAAAGATTGCCCGACCGCTTGCAATTTCGGCCTGTCCGACTGCTGCAGAACATTCAGGCAGTACTCCCAAGCAGTAGAGGTTGTGCATGTTGCCACCTTGTCTGCCAAGATGTGCAGTGGTGCAAGAAATTGGTGGGTGACCGATCAGCTTCTGATATTCTTCTGAATGAGGTTTTCCCTTGGAAGTTCAAGATATCATCAGCATCAGGAAGGGCTGCTATCATGTGAGCATTGACACGGATGCTGGCCAAACATGTTGTGCAAAACGGCCCAAACTACACGCAAGTGTGCAGAGTGCTGCCGCTACTCGTGTCAAGGCTGCGACGGTAGCGCCAAGGCAGACAACGTCCACTGCAGATGCCCGCCAAGCCGAGCAAAGTAGTAGAAGAGCCTGGTCTCATTTTCATGGCATCCTGGGGTCAAAGTAACGTGGAAAGCAAGAATTGAGTCCCCCAGCATCAGCCCATGAGCTGGCAGCGCAGCTTGTCAAAGCAGCCTGCAGTGTTCTCTTCTCATCTGTGCCACTGGACACTTCAAAGCTCTGGCAAGCTGATGCAGTCTGCACGGCCACAATCCAAGGCGTTGGCTGCATACGTAAAGGCGTTTGGCTCCGGCCCTTGCCTCTGAGCAGCATGAACCGTGCTGCGACCGCTTGGTGCATCACATTTTGGCCACTAATCACAAAGTGCACTTGTCATGAGTGCTAGCATTTGAAATTGGCATGAGTGGTATTTCTGTGGGTGGACTAAAAGATTTCGAGCGCTCATGCTGAGCAGGATCCACGAATAGCTAGCCATGCCAAGGATTGCCTCTTCATTATTCTCTACTCTCCTCCTTTAGAATGGACCCGGGGACCCGCAAAGGTCTCAGTCAGATGCCGCCTTCAGAGTGAAAAGAGGGTGAGAAGAGATGATGAACTTCTGACAGGCTTCCAGCTCTTCTGAGCGATACAAGGCAAATAGATACAGCATAAACATACACATGTTGAGGATTAGTTTTATTGCTGCTATATCCAGCAAGTGGCTTCGTGCCATTTCGTGCCGATTTTACAAACCAATCCAAGCACTGATCGCTGTGCACTGATTGAATTTGAGTGAATGCTTCTCCTGCAAAATGCTGCCAAGACCTGCAAACTCGCATGTTCTGGCCAAGTTTCAATAATTCGCTGAATCCATTGAACTGACCCCATCCTCCCCGCAACTCTGTCCCATCACCTGCCAAACCTCGTAAAACTTTTGATGAATGTCGCGAGGCGAACATATATGTATACGTATCTGCATACGTCTACATATGCATGTGTGTATGCGTGTGTGTATATATATATATGCATGTATCCGTATACATGTACCGGCATCTCGCAAGATAGAAGAAGATATTTGTGTCTCTTGGAGTTTCATAGGGATGCTGTTATAGAATAGGGCAGCAATACAATCAGAGAATACTTGCTGAGGGTACTGGTAACCACGCGAGCTTGCTAAATGCTATTAAGACTGGTCCTAAACCAGGGGGCAGTTTAAAAGGCCAAAACACCATCACAACTTGCACATATCCCTTCATCCTTATCAAAAGAGCCGAACAGCACTGCTTTGGGTTAAGGGTGGATATGGGCAACGTTGAACAAAGCCTTCTCATGGTCTCCATGATGATTGTCGTTTGCTCCTGCATTCCGAGCTTCCACAGCACTGGTTGTTCACATTGTTCTTCACTGCTGCATCTTGTTTGAAGCTCGCGGCAATGGCAAAGTCTAGAGTTTAGATGCGAAGAGTGGGGCAAAGTGACGTATCCCTGTCTACCTCGTTCCCTAAAGGTCCCAGTGATGAAGGGCAGCATACGCGGTAGCGACGGCAGTGCTCAAGGTTGTTGTAGGTCTGGTCTGCCTGCAAATCCCACAAAGGTGTTCGGCTGATCGCGGAGTGAGCTTCCACACCTGGATCTGGCTTCCTGCAGAAGCAGCGCCGCGTCATCCGCTCGCCTTGGATGCTGTCTTGCACAGAGATGAAGGACATGCCAGAAACACAGAACTTAGGGCAGACTGCTGATTGACTTGGACATGGACTTTGCTGCGCCCAGAGAGGATGCTGCAGTGATGTAGGTGACCTCGGCGGCTTGCGGATCGTTGCTTCTCTTTTCCTAAACGGACCCCTTGATTGACTCAAGCCTTTGAGCAGCAGTGCTCTGCCTTGTTAGGCGAGGCCACTGCAAGGCCAAACTAGCGGACGACTGCCATGTTGGCAAGGAGCCATTGTACTACACTTAACACTTCCGCACATGCTGAGAGGCAGACAGCAAAAAGGGGCACAAAACTAGAGGCCTCAAGGATCCCACTGTAGCACTTTGAGCAGTTCTTACCATCAGAAGGCGGCTGGGGACCATATCTCTGCTTCAACTTGCTGCCCAACAAAGGGCTGAGGCTCGGCTGAGATCAATTACGACAGCACTACTGTTATCCAATCTCTTGCATCTGATCCATGTCGAGTGACCACATCGAGCTGAAGCTGTTCCTGTCTCGCCTGGCATCCAGAGAATTTCATTCTCAGTTTTGCACAGTCTGCAGCAGGATGCGGTCTTGCAGAAGTGGTTCAAGGAGCGGTCCTGCTGAAGAAGCTTCGAACTTTGTTCCCAGGACCTGGGCTTCAGCTGATTTCCCCGTCTTGCTTCGAACTCCAACTGCGCACTCTTTGCGATGATTGAGCATCGCTCGTGCGCGCAGCGGCCAGGCGGAGGTTGAATTTGAATGTCGCATCTGAGCTGCGGTGAGGAGTCCTGCAAGCATCCCCTACTGCTGTGCACATGTCGTGATTGCTTTCATCTGGATCTCTTTAAGCCAGGTCCAACCTACGGAGGATGACTATCAGGCATCGTCGCTCCTATTGGCTCCGCTGCACTGATCGCTGCGCATGGGGCCATGGCAGCTTGAGTCATGTTTGCCATTCTGAAGCTAAATGTTTATCTCAAGGGGATCTTGCCAAGACATGCAGCGCTCTGTCTTAACTCTCTTCCATCACGTGAGTTGCCTTCTTAACTCAAGCAGCTGGGAACGCTGAAAGCACATCAACGTACCTGGGTTGTTTTTCGCTCGGCCAAATGAAACCTAAGTTCTGCTGTGGAGCCAACGCCACACGGCCCTTCTGAATCTGGGACTGGTTTTCCCATTGCTGTTGTGTGCTTTTCCGTTAGAGTCACTCAACAGCCAGCGCTGCCACACTAAGGGACCTGTGACAGGTGGACCTTCTTCTTCTGCTTCTTTCCATCCTCGGATCCACTCACTTCAGATTTCACAGTCTGGACTCATACCGCTTCCCATGTTGTTCAACTACCAGCCCACTCCAAACTAAGCGTTTCAGCCAAGTCGCGGTGGGAAGTTAGGAAACCAACAATTACAATGCGCATGTCATGTCACTAGGCTCCTGGCTTTTGTGGTGCTGTGACTCATCATCCCATATGCAAACTCATCTTCGTTTTTGAAGTACGCCTGCAATCATACGCGCAGAATCAGGGCAACATCTACAATGGACAGCGCTGCACAGTATCGCAGGCCTTCCTATGCAGATCCTTGATGATGTCCTCTTTCTTGTGAAAATCTTTGGCCCGCTTGACATAATCCTGAAAATCGCAAGCAAGCAAGCAAGCTATCTGGATAAGTGTTCTCATAGTGGCAGTTGATTGTGCAAAGCCGCCTTGTGCTTCTCCAGGTACCCCAATTTGCGACGATGCTTGGGCTGGTGGCGCTCCTGGGCGAAGGACTGGGAATTTGCAACGCAACTCGCCAACTCCGCAAAGACAAAAGACAATGTTGCAACGATTGTAGCCTCCAATCATGAAGAGGGAGACAATCGGAGAAGGTCACAAAGCAATTTTGGCAGAACATATCACATCATGGGCCAAAACATCCGAGGCCAATGCAAGGTGCACACGCTTGTGCACCACATGCCTCGTATCTCCAAACCATGACGCTCCGGACGCTTGCAACTTCCATGCAACGCTGCTGAAGCCTCAGGCCGCCATCCGCACCCATGGCTGAAACGATTGCAGCAATACCGCTGCTACTGCCAGATCTATTCAGTGCGGTGGTTGGCTTTTCGATGATAAGTTGGTAGTGGTGGCATGTACTACATCTACTAGCAAGCTGTCGCATTGATTTGAGTGCAGCTTGCAGAAGCCGGCAACCAGCCAGGGGGCAGCATAACAAATGATATCTCATGTCTGATAAGCACGGCACATTCACCAGGTTCCATGCATAACTTCTGGTTGTGAATTGATGTGAATTGTGTTTTCCGCCTGCGCAAGGCGTCAGTTTCTCAACCAAGGCGTCACTGCTTTGGCCACCTACGCTAATCGGCCCCAGCACCCGAGCTACACAGTCTGTGCCGCTGGAAAGCAGCCAGCAGAAAGCTGCTAGGGAGCATCAGGACCAAGTTACTTTCAGAGTTCGCGCCGTGGGGAGGCATCTGAGCAGAGCTTGATCTTCTTGCAGGCCTGAGCAAGTCAAGTCATGTAATGTCCACGACACATTTGATTCGAATTCGTTCTGCAATTGCTGGCGCGCAATTCTACAACGGTGGTTCAACCAAACTAGCACTTGGCCTGGCAAGGTAGTACCGCAATGAATAAAGCTCAGGTGAACCGAAAGGCTGATAGAGCACATCAGGAACTCACCACAGAGATTGGGCCCTCATATCTTCAGCCACGTCTTTTCAAGCCTTTTGCGTTGCAGCACGTCGCTGGCTTTCTTGAAATGGAGATGTCCGGGTTTGCTCTGCTTTGCCGGCGCATCATCCGGAGTCCCCACACGTTCTCCGCGCACACCTTCAAGCTCTTCCACCTGTCCCGCCAGAAACCCTCAAGGCAAATCTTCAGCACTCAAAGCTGAAGCATTCGCCAGCCGCTAGCTTCATCTTGATCAAGTTGATCTGCATGGTGGTCAGAGAGCTGGTCACAAGGCCCTTCCCGCCGCCACTGGAGATTTGCAGTTTGGCATGAGCCACAGGAGGCCCGCACTGCCCAACCTTTGGTCCGTGAGGTGCGAAGAAGCAACTGCAAGCGGCCCACTGCAAAGCTGAAAGCATACTGCTGAGCGTGGTCTCATTGCTCATCCTCAGGGTCTGCAAGAGCAGTCCTTGAACAAAAAGACAGTTGAATTTCTCTGGCCTGCTATACGTTCTGTGCAATACATGTCCTGCCACAGCAGATCGATCTGCTCACCAGAGAGCTGGATGAAATCTCCGGGCCTACAAGGACATGCAACGGCTGAACAGTTTCTAATGAGTCAAAACGTGGAAACTGACCCGCAGCAGTCCTTAAACAGCTTCGGAGCGCTGGAACTCTCCCGTGCCGCGGGCGCATGTCACGCAAACAGCTGAACAAACCCAACATCTAGGTAGCGCCATCTTTACCAATAATCGTAAGGAACTATATGGGACGTTGCCTGCCTATGACATGTTACAACTTGAGTTTCCCTACCTAGCACCCGAGGGGCTGGCACCAGAACCACGGCTGATACTAAAAATCCTGCAGGAGCGTAATAGACTGTAAGACAAAGACCGTAATACCCAGGTATATGAGGTTCTGCAGTATACTAGACAATGATACTGATACTATACTTCCCAAGGTATAAGGCATAAAGGCGTCATCCACTGACTACGCAGGAGGTAGCCAGGCCGGCCTCTGCAAGCCACACTTCTCCAATGAAAGGCCTCCCACTTCGAGACGCTCCAGCCGGATGACCTTTAGTCTTCTACGGGTGGCGAAAAAGGCAATGAATGAATGAAAAATGTAAAGTACCACATATGATGTTGTGATTAATGTGGAGTTTATGCTGGCAAACCTTCTGTCACCAACAGAATCCCACTGGCGTGCATGCACAAAGCGTCAATGACCAGCAAACGAAGAAAGTGTAACTCCAATTGCTTGACCACTCCATGGTCCCGGTCACCTGCCATAGGAATACTTGGGCTGAGAGAACTGAGGCAGAGGCCGACTTACCCACTGACATGAATAAACGCTTCACTACCTAGGTACAGGGCAAATCGTGTCTGCGGGGGACTCTGGGACTCTGGCTGTGCAGAAGGCAAGGCGCAGGCGTGGAACTTGCCGCACCGGATGCGCACATCGGCGCAGTAGCGGAATTTGCGCATCTCCACACCTCCAGCATGTTACAATTGAACAGCTGCTTCAAGCATTGCTTAATCTGACAGCCATCCAAGTCAGTCATGCAGGCAGGGATAGGAATGCATGCTGCAATGGCGATGCCAAGCCAAGCCCAGCCTGTGGGCAACTTCACGCTAGGCAGCTCTTCATACTCTCTCCTGCCGCTAGTTTGCCAGATCGCCAGCTTCTGGTCTCAAAAGCCGTAGTAATCGCGATTCATGGCTGCAGCACAAAGCAACTGACTTGAGAATCCTACGTCGAGAGACGGCTTGAGCTCTGGCAAACTCTGAAGCTTTCATATGACGGCTGTACCAAAAAAAAATCATACCCCTTTGTCATACTGAACTCGGCCTTTCTTCTTGTCTAGGGGGTCTTCAGCGTTAATGAGCGTCATTGACAGTTTTCTTCTGTATTCCCAGGGTTCCCAGCAACATCTGGACGAATGTTGAGGCTTCACTAACTTCTATACCAGGGGAATACTTCTTTGACAGCCCTTTCATGCTCCCAGAAGATGAAACACATGAAGCAGCTCGAAGCCATACAGCTCTTGAAACGGGTCCTCTCCACTGCTTCAAACTTGGCCCACCCATCGTCGCGTGACAGGCTGATACCCTGCAAGGAAAGTAATATTTCATGAAGCACGAGGCGAAAGTTGTGTAACGCTGGAAGACCGCTTTGCGCCTAGCCTTTCTTATGTGTGTGTGGCTAAAGAAGGCCCACGCAAGCCTGCAAGAGCTGCTGGCACTGCTCATCTGTAAGTTCGCCACAGCTCCTGCGACCAAGGGGGCACTCCACGTGACACTGGAAATCTGGAGTGTCAACACGCGTTGTATCAAGCCAGACTACCCTTGTAGTTTAGGCTTCCTCTAGAAAGCAGTTGCAAGACCGCAGACCGTCCTTCCATCGCTACTTTGCCAGCCATCGTACCAAGCACGGTACTTCTTGGCCACATGACCTTGGCTTTGGCACGTAAGCGTCCGTGGCATCACAACCGCTGCGAAGCTTGATGAAAATGGGCACAGCAGGCAAGCCATGCAACGCCCGCACTTGATAAAAGTTGTGGGTTTGGGGACTCTGAAGCGCTGCCCTTCAACTCTCATGTCCAGGACTTAGTTTCTCCTGGCAGCACGGGAATACTCCTGAAGCCCCGGCTGTTGAGATGGCAAGTGAGGCGACCGTTTGTCGTGAAAATCATCAGGCCGGTTGTGCACCTGGCAATAGCGCAAACATGCTCAGATGGGATTGCCGCAGACCTTGCCTGTCAAGCTGTCCAACAGGCTTCACGTCAGGGTGCATCCTGCTCTCAGTCCAAAGGCGTAAACTGCATAAATACCCTGCTTGCCAGATAAGAGTATGTCGGTATGTTGCACAAAAGCTCGTCCTTCTCGCAATCTCTCCCATGCCTCCCTGTGTCATGTCTGTGATCATGGGCCTCACGAGATGGTACGTGGCTTCTGTTGACATGCCCTGTTGAGTTGGGCTTGCCGCCTGGGCTTGTAAAGCGCGAAAGCTATGACGTTCTCCTCTTTGGATGGGGCTGAATTTCCTGCAAAGCGGGGGAGGGACAAGCTTGTCAGGAAATTCACTTCGTCAGCTTCGCTGCGCGTCCTGCAGTTTCTCCTGCTTCTTCTGGAGACTCTGTATGATCTAGTCTCCGCTTCATCCAGAATATCGCAGAACCGACGGCCCGACCATGCAGAAGGACGCATACTATGATTTGAATATAATGTAGACACCTACTGAACTGCAGTGCTTAATATGGAGCTTCAAAATGGTACCCCTCATCTTAGGATGCTACGATTCCCCGTCTGGGTTGCTCTGAGGTTGGGCAGCCTACAGCTGCGCAACAGCCAAATACGCAAGCATGCAATTATGCAAGCCCTGGACTCACCACAATTCTTCCAAGTGCCAAGACAAAATGCCTGCAGTATGCAGCTAGACAAGCTCGCTGCTTGAGCTAGTCTGCTTCTAGTTCGAGCCCTGATGCTGGTTCTTGCGATTTCACAGGACCCAAGGGCTTGTTCTTACTGCTAAGACTGAAGGCAATAAGGGCCACCTCGGCGGGAAACATCATGTCTCTGTCTGGTCAGGCTGCTTGACGTACGACTGCTCATGAGAAATCGGACCTTACCTGTCCCAGATACTCTTAACAGGATTCTACCAAATCTACCAGCAGGACCGCCGAGATTCGAGCCCCGTCGACAACCCCTCCATTCGTGGAATCCTCTGCCTGCGAGGTGCTTGCAAAAACGCCCAACCCGTCGTCGTTTGCACAACTTCGGTGCATGCTACCATATGCTACCCACGATACGAGCCCACAAAGTGGACATCACGTGGGATGCACCGATCAATCACACACTGGTGACATCTGATGACGCACAGAATGACATGCTGAAGCTGAGCTGGTGATCTGTGCCTTGCCCTTCTTTCTCTTCAGGTGCTTCAGGAACACATCCTCATTTGCATTGCGCTGTGCTTGGGAGAATCTGCTGTAAAGGGTTTGCGTTCGGGCGGCTATGGTAGACCGCTACTTGTGCTTGGCTTGGCTCTCTTGCAAATCGGCTGCAGTCCTTGATCTCATCATCATTTGGTCTTATGATGTTGTCGCAGAGCTCCTGCGTTCGCATTCAAACAGATAGCAGCTCCAACAAAAGTCAATTGACAGGAGTCTCTCATCCTCCTGCCTTCATGGCATGTGACTGCCATCTGACAATGTGGTCCGTCCGGTTGGTAGAGGCTGACACCTCTGTCACAACACCAGCTCCATCTTATTGATAGAATGCTTGTCCGAAACAACAGCAGCATCGAGCATGGGTGCATGCCACCAAATGGTGGATGCACATTCAAAGCTTCTGGATGTGTGTTGAGTCCTGCACTGGAACCATCTTCCAGCCATTGTCGGCCTCAGGCCACGAGCCCTTCTTGTGATGCATCAGCAGCTGCACTTGCTGCATGGGCTCATGAGATAAATAGCAAGGCCTCCAGCAACTCATGTTTTGCAAACAGGGGCTCCACCTGGCGAGACGCAGAATTTTGAGCAAGCACTTGACATTAGTCTTGAAAACGATTTTAGAAATATTCAAACTGGGGCGGGCGCATCACAGATTTTTTCGATGTGATCATATACATCATCCTGGACCAGAGCTGCTAGTGGTTGAACTGCAGTTGGGCAAGAATGCCTCACCCATTCTGCAGCCGTCTCCCCCGGCCTCTGTGAAGCTAGCCCCAACCTGCAAAGCTTTCATCTCGCATGCAGAAAGTATACTGCAGCCTTGCTATTGCAACCGGCCACACTGCGGAAAAAAAATACTGAGCAGCAGCCCCATCAGCACAACTAAGGGCATTCGTTGCCGGGTAACTGAATCCAGGGTGTGCGCAACGGTTATTCTGCAAAGTTCACATCCTTGGCTCAGTGACGGTTGCTGCAGATCTAACGCTGGAGCGCCGAGTGCGTCCAAGCGGCTAATGAACTTCTGCGCCTGTCCAGGAGGCATGGCATCTGCTACAGTGATGAGGGGGCAAAGTCTGCGAAGCCCATTCAAAGAGACGTGGCAGCCTTCTGATATTTGTTTTTGACATCAAAGTCCTTCTCAACATTGAATTCCTGATGGCAGCAAACAGCAGAAAAAGCTAGCGCTGCGAGCAGGTGGCCCCATGTCTCTGTCTGACTGGCAGCTGACTAGCAAGGAGGGGAACTTTAGACCGCTTTGGTGAGAACATGCAAGCCGTTCAAACATGCAAGACTGTCAGAATGACCTTGCGATCTTGAAATACGCGTCTACCGAGCGTGAAGATCGCACGCAAATGAAAACCAGACACTGGGAAGCTTGTTCATTCTCTGTCAGTCCTCCGGCATCCGGATTGTGCAATTGGCCTGCCAGCAGCCCACAATTCAAAATGTTCAGAGAATCCACGAGGATCTCTGCGGCTGCAGGCCATAACATGAACTAACAGCAAACCCCTAGCGGCCCTAGCACAGACAGCATACATCCTCCCAGTGCTGGGTCTGGCTGTCTATGCTACTTGCACATTCCACGATTCATTCCAGATTGCTTCGCCTGACCAGCCAGGACACTGATGCCCATTGCTACCTTGCGTAAGCCAATTTCGACATGCTGGCATCAAAGAAATGCGCGGGGTCTGCACAGAAGGACGACTGCTGAGGCGAGTGCTCTCCAAAGCCAAGGGTTGCACTGCGTGACTTTAGCCATGGCTCTTGAAAGACCGCGTAACAAAGTGGAGCACCACGATTCTTTTCAGCATGCATGAGTTGGTCACATGTCTTTCTAGTGGAGATTTCGGTTTTGGCAAGTGGTTCAGCGGTGGCCTTCAGGAGCCTTTGCTTGGCAGAACCGCCAAGCTTACTTTGTCAACATGCTGCTATCTGGCACATGAGCAGAAGCGGGCTACAACCGCAAATGCAGCAAGACGAGCAAGTCAACCATCAGATGGAGCCAAGGCCTTCTGATGCAGCACTCATGGCATCATTGGTATTTTGAAACAGTAGTAGTACGTGTGCATCTTTGGGGGCCTATTGCGCATGATTGAGCCGGCGAGGGGGATCAGTCCAATACATGATGTAGATTCGTTCACCTGATTTTGTCGGAGGGCCTCTGCGTAGAACTCACAAGCGCATGGAAAAGCCACAATGACCATTGCAAGTGTATCTCTTTAAGGAAGCTGTGGCTCTTCCTTGGCCTATTGCTCGGGAAGCCCTGCTGTATCATGGCTGATGCTCTGGGCTTAGCTCAAGCTACAGACAGAGCACATCAAAGGAGAGATATCCGCCCAAGGTTTTCCGAGTCGAGTGAGACATCTTTCTATCTCAAAACCATGACTACTGACCACTGTCTGAATTCCTGTTGTAAGCTTAATGAAACGAACATGTCGCCTGTCAAGCTGCCATAGCTTGTGGGCCTGAAGGGTGAGTCTACCTTACTGTTGGAGAGGCAGGTGGCGCTATCTCCTTTCTCACTTGCCGCTTGGGTTCGCAGCTTCGTGAGGAATGTTCAGGCCTGACAGCTCGGAAGAGACTGCGACAACGACAACTGCTTCACCATCGTACCTATGCCTTTGCATCCAACATGGAATGCAAGCGGCATTCTTCACGTACACAAACGGGCTGAATGCAAGGACTGCGCAAAAGAGCCCACCTCAGCTGAAGCCTTGAATCGAGCGAATGCGTTAGCCATTCCCTGCCAGGAAGTCAATCACCCGCTAAACAATGAAGCACAGGCATTGACAAAGACAGACGCGGTGCGTCAGATCGAGAATTGTTCGCCAGTGAAGTCATGGCAAGCTGCTCAGCTCGGGGCCTGCGTCTTCAGCACATAGCCGTTGTTTGGAGCTGCCTGTACTGCAGCTGGCCAAAATAATACTTGCATGGCTGTGCCCTGCGAATCCGATACGGCACCTGCTTTTAACATTGAAACAGGAGAACGGGGAGAACGGGTGTTCAATACTACCTCTGCAGGGCTCTGGCGAGGGCCGCCCCCCCTTTTAGACATCCGGAAGACGTAACCTAGGAGTCCACAATTAAACACAGAAACTTAAAAAGGCGGTCGTTTATACCATGGCTGTCAGCTAGTCGCATTGGCCGCCCTCCACATGAAACGGTCTCCTGTCTTGAGGACTTTTGGCACAGCTAGTTTGATGCCTGCTCCAGCTTGGCAAAGTACTGCTGGAATTCATCCTCCCAGAAGTCTGCACGATGCTATGCAAACTTGGGTCGCAATCATCGGGCCTTTTTCCCCAAGTGGGTCATGCAGCAGCACATGTTCACCTGGCTGCAACAAATCTTGTGACAGCAACGCTCATTCTCACAAGTCTTGCAGAACCCACCAACACATCTGGATCGTTTGGTGATGCCGTCAGCGCTCTCTGCAGGTCCTCCCAATCTGCTGAAAGCATTTGGTTTCACAGCCTCTCCTACGGCACGCTATGCAAGGCTAGGTCTTCTCCATTCTTCTCCTCTACTGCCTCGGAGAACATGCCGCGCTGCATGTTGGCCAAGGCCTGAGCAGGGCCCTAATGAAACGTTGACATGACCCTTTGTGCCTGGCCCAAAGGTCTGCCTTGCCAGTCTGGAGCAGAACCGACCCAGATCCAGAGTCCTGGAGCAACGAAGCTCATCCTAGTGCTGTTGCTGCACTGTTGCTGCACACGAAGACTCAGGCAATCAAGGCTGCGACGTCGCCCTCTACAGCTGGGAACTGAGAGCAGAGATCGCAATAGGTCAGGTACCTGCAACTGCAGTTGAGTGAAACCTGAAGCACCAGCCAAACTCAGCTGCGTCAAGTCAGTTCGAGCTGAGATGCGCTGCTCCGCTGATAAACAACACAGGCAGGAGCACGCTTCCTCAGGGTCGCCTGTGGCCAATTTTACGGCCGCGGCTGCCAACCTGAAGGCAGCCTGCAGCGAGAGAGATATCTGAAGCTCGCAAGCTTGAGAACCCTCCAAGTGTTGTGCTGAGTCATCGTTGTTCCCAGATGCCTCCTGATGACAATTTGTGCTTTGCTCTCACGGCAGGTTACCAGAAACTTGAGCTTCAGTGCTACATCACACACATTCTTCTGCGAACACACACATGGGTCCTTGAGCAGCTTCTCTGCCATGGCTACCTGGTTGCAACTGAGGGCCAAGAGGATTGTCAGCACCTGGCACTGCCAAATCTCAGGACTAAAGATCCGCGGCCATTGCATCAGTCAGCAGTTGGGCCTGCATTTCCAGAACCGGATGAGCCTGGCTGTTGCAGCAAAGGCGGTCCAAGCTGATGAAAGCACGCCAAGGGCTGCAAAATCGCCACTTACCGACCAAAAAAATGGAACAAGATGGTTTCGGATTGGGCTGAATGCTCCACAGAAGGGTTCCCGTTCTAAACGTTGGGGTCCACGGGTCCAGGAGGTGACCAAACGTTGTTGCTTTGCGTTCTCAGGCGTCCGCATGCGTCCGCAGAGGTTCGCCAAGGGTTCGCGAGTGTCGCGACCCGGCCGGAGGCCGAGAGGATCGCGATCCCCGTAACTGGCCTCACTTTTGGACATTCGCATGTCAGAAGTGCCAACAGTCACTGTCGCATCTGAAAAGTGTCAACAGTCACGGGGATGGGGCGTGTCGGGGTCGCGATCCTCGTGAATGTCGACGCTTTTGGAGAGAAGTGAGAGGAAAGTGGAGAGGACAGGAGTGGCGTGGAGACTTGAGAGAAGAGGAGTACAGGGGAATGGAGGAATGGAGAGAGAGAGAGAGGGAGAGAGGGAGAGGGAGAGAGAGAGAAGAGAGTGGAGGGAGCGGACAAGGTGCAGAGAGAGGAGAGAGGATACAGGAAAGAGGAGAGATGAGAAAGGAAGGAGAGGTGAGAGAGGAGAGAGATGATGGCCATGCTAGTTTCGAGACGTACGTGTCATGTGTTTGCATGTGGGTCCGTGGCTCTTATCGGGTTGTTGTTTTTGGGTACTTCTTAGGATTTTTAAGATTTTTGCAAGAATCCAGGTAACACCTTGCGCAAACCTGACGATGTACCAAAAGCATAAAAGTGGAAATGCTGCAAAAACCTCAGGAGGTGCCAAAAACAGCCTCCGATTTCCAGACTTTTTCACCTTACCAAAAACTGAGGAAGCACCAAAAATAGCTCCAAGTCGGCATGGCAGGCCTTGGTCATCTGCGCTGCTTCATTCCAGTTGCCTTAGCAGCTTTACCCATACTCAGTGCTTGTATTGGCTTCCAGTAGAACTGGGTCGCACTGGGCGGCACACCGTCCATTGCTAGGACCATGGCATTGAGCATAGCACAGCTCATGTCCTGGCAGCAAACTTGATGATCGAGCAGCCCTGCATGTTTACTGTCTGTCGAATATGAATTGCGCCGCTATGCTTCGTACCCCTTCTGCCGTCAGCCTGCGTCTCCTTCGCCAGGCCTGCTAGTCTCTCCTGTTCCAGAGGTGGGCGCACAAGCATTCGTAACAAGATTCAGGGTCATACAACTCCAGATGGCCTTAGCTGATGCCACCTGAGCTTCGTTCCTGGACTTGGTGATGACAGCCAGAAGGGCGGCCTCAATATAGTGGCTGGTGGCAGTCTCAATAGAATTGACAGAGAGCATGACCTTGCCACGTTCACTACGTACCAGATCACAATTTGCCAAGTCGCAGCACGTTGGCCTGGGATCTCGGAGTTTTGCATGGCCTGCGTGATGCCCAGCAGGCACCAGCATGGCCACACAAAAACTTTAGCTTTCCAGGGGTTGATCTGAAGTTGGCTGTAGAATGAGCCAGGCCTTCAGTCTCTCAATCTGAGGGATGGCTAGGCAACAGCGAGCCAGGGTAGCACCAAGCCTTGCACAATGCGCTGGACAAGAAGGTTCTGCAGAACATGCTGGGCCATTCTCATGTGGCAAGCGTAGAGGAGTGCTTGCTGGAAGAATCTACAAGAAGTGCAAGCAAGCCCCAGACTCGCTCTGCGTCAGCTCGCTGGAGCCCTGCACAGACTCGCACAGCTGCATCGCCTGTCACACGAAAGCACGTCACAACAAGTGCAATAGGCACACATAGGCACACAGCATGACAGGGAGCCCTTATTCCGGGCACCCTTCTGCGAGCCTTGTTGAAGTTGCCTACATAGAAATTGTCTCGCACCTTGCAAGGATCATTGAGTCTGCAGCCGCAGGCCCTATTTGGATTTGATGTTCTCAATTGCCTCCTGGAGCTCCTCCTCCATGGCGCCACAACGCCTCAACCCAAAGAAACAAGATGAAACAAAGCCCAACGAACAGAACACACACTTGGGTTGGATGGCAGGCTGGTCTTGCAAGACTCAAGCATGCTGAGCTCAGCGCTATGTGCACTTGGCACGGCTCAAGCAAAACGAAGGAGGAGGGGATGCTAACAAGACCCCCGAATTGCCCCCTGGGAATGCCGCGGCATGCAGTTCAGCAATGATGCTCCATCTTAATGCAGGCGTGTAGCAAGCAAGCAAGCAAGCAAGCAAGTTCGACACCAACACTGAGCAGACATTTCTCCGCCACACCCTCTGCATCTCTTCCGCTCCAACAGTCGGAGAGTCGGACCAAGAGTACAGACTGATGTTGTAAGTCAAGCTTCAACGAGATGAGTCACTGAGCTGCTGCAGCATTGGAATGCCTCTTCTGGGGGGCAACTTTTTTGCAAATGTACAAATAGTGCACTTTGCTAGTCTCATTTGGAGGCAAGTCCACCACCTGCACCTGCATAGATGCCAAGCACGGCTAGGATGCACTGCGCCCATTGAGCTATCAAGAGCTGACGGGAAATTGCACGAGGCAGCCTCAAATCTCAGGTGCTTCAGTGTCAGGAACTCCTTGGCTGATCATGTTCACGGGATATTCCCACATAGAGTGGCACAAGACATCTAGAGACCCTAGCCAATGGCAGGAGGCAACTCATAATGTCTTACGGCGCACTCCCAGGCTCCAAACGCGTGTCGGGAGTGCCATACGATATCACCAGGAAAACGCCGCTTTCTCGCAGAACTCGTGATACCTGTCACAGATTTGAACGTGTGGATGTGTCATTTAAAGGGTATTGGCGCATGAACTTGAAATCTCTACTTGTCAGCTTTGGTGTTTTGTACTATGGTGTCTTATGGTCTGGGATTAGATGCGCGAATGCTCGGCACTCGACCCACTAGTCTTGTGCCCGGCCTGCATCAAGTAGATCATGATGTTTTCAACCTGAGATGCAAGAAGCCTGATCTGCACAGAACTTCCTCATGGCCTTATGATCTGCTCCACTTCAATTTCCAAGATCTCATTCTGTTTGCCACGCTTTGCCTGTCTAGCATTTCTAGGGCCAGATCATCAGAGCAAGCGAAGGTGTCGATGAGGCTTTTGTCAAGGACAAGGTCGAAGGCATTGTCAGGCAATGACAAGTCCTTGGAACTGGAAGCTGGATGCCAAGACTTGCAGGTTGCTTTAGATTTGAGCATAGACTACTATCGAATGCTGTGGGATAATCAGAAGTTATCCTAGATTGGTTGTGGAGGACAGGTCAGAAGAGGGATCCACCATTCTCACTGAAGCCAAGTTTCCAGAGCATCCATCTGCAACCAGAGCATTTGAGGCCTCACGAGACGGCAGCAGCACTATTGCCAGTTATAGGGTAAACAGAGCCGCCTTTTGAAGTTTCGTTCCATCATCTGAGATATGACCACTTCAGAGTTGTCAACATTGATGATGTTGTGGTAGCCATCATCATACCTCAAGACTACAGGCATGACAGACAAAGCGTCATCCGCCGACTTCATTCTGTCAAGATGCATGTCCTCAGGAAGGAGGCTGTTTCCACATCCCAGATGAAGGATACCTCAGCTGCGCTGTTCCGTTTGTAAAGTCAAGGACCGTGCAGAATCCACCAAGCAAAGCCAATGCTGGCAGCTTGCTCGCTGAGGTGTTGTTCCCACTCGCGTCTTGGATCCAACTTCTCAGTTCGGCATAGCTGCGCAGCCATTCAAATGGCTCTGGGTCAGCCTTGTAGCGCATGTCCCAATATTCCTGCCAGCTTGTAGAACCACACAAGCCTCGTCTCAGCCGGAGCAGCGTGACATAGGTATTGCCAAGTGTCTGGGCCATCGCCATACGGAACCGTGCTCGTAGCCCTCAGCATTTCAGCATTGACAAGCATCAGCCTCCCTAACACAGCAATACGGCCCCACTCTATCGGACGAATATGCTTGACAGCTTGCACATGGTCTTAGATGCAGCTAGCTGCGAGTCTTCCTCACCGGCGCCTGGTCACAACTCCAGGTTTCCGACAACATGAGGTGCATGTCCGTACTCTGAGTGCAGAGTTAATCACAAGCATGTACCACAACCGAGATATTGGCTTTCTGAAGGCATGTCCTCTCAAGGCATGCCTGCTAATTAACAGCATATACCAGCAATAGCATGCCGCGTGTGATCACCTCTGAATCTGCCGAGTCCTGTCCCTCATTGGCAAGCAACAGAAATCTCAGCAACAAGCCATGGCTGAAACGGGTCGCCGCCAGGACTCAACAAGGGTGTACATGCGACGCTGCTTCAACTGTCCTGGCTCGCAGCTGTCAGTTTATCTGTGATGTGTGTCTGAACTAAGCGGGAGAGGTGGTATGAACCATCCAGTGCAGGGTATCACATGTTGAGGCCCGCCATCGTTCACAAATTCTTTCCAAAGATGTTGCTCCGGTTCTCCTATTTGCAAACTCTTGGGCCGCCGGATTCAAAGAGCCACATTCACGCAGGCTAGTACGAAGATCAACCATGTCTGCAGTATTCTGCAGTACTGGCGCCACTTTCGCACACTTTCCTTCGAAGATCTTTGCTTCGCAGTGCCGGAGAGATGAGCAATCGCAGCCAGCAGCCAACGCTTGACTGTCATGGCTCCGAGAGTTCGTCGTCGTTATCGTCATCTCGGGTCTCCGTTGACGGAACCTTGGACACGCCTTCGAATTTCCAGATTGTAAGAAAATATCGCGTGTACCAGAAGAGTGCCTGACAACGCAGCTGCAATACACCCAGCAGCCAAGCAAACACAAGCAAGCATCACAAGGTTGCCCGCTGCTCCTGCACATGGCATCACATGACAGCTAAGCTACCCATCCACTGCCTATGAAGGCGCCAAAAGCTACATCTGCTGGATGATGGTCGTTCTCACGCACTCGCGAGGCGGCAATCCAGAATGCCAGCAGAACTGGAGTCACTGCAATAAGCAGGCCCAGGTTCGTACAGTCCTGTTCGCCTGAGGGCTATGAGAAGGTTAGATCGCGTTCCTGCCGCGGATTAGGGAAATCAGGAACTACCGTTGCCAAGATTTGCTTCACTTAGGTGGTGATGAGTTCCCAAACGAAAGAAACTCTGCTAATGAACAAGATATACGAAACCCTGGAGGTGCTATGAGATCTACGCAGCCTCCTTAGGAGTGCTACACCAACAGATCGCTGAAGGCAAGCCCAGCTGGTGCCTAGGCAAGTGTTTATCTTGACCGGGTGCTCCGCAACCTGGGCAGCACAGCAGGAGCATCCATGGAAAACGCAACAAGGATCCTTAACTTGACTATCGTACTGAAAATTGTTGGCTCACGCCTTACCGACGAGGAAAAGCGAAGTGAAGAGCATTGAGCTAAATGACCTCAGCTTGAATAGGGCGTAGTCTTTTTTTAACACGCCCTTTTCCACCTGTGAGCTGCTGGAATGCCTTCTGGCCCCGCGGGATCCCAAGTTTTTAGGCCCCTACAAAGGAGGCAAAATTCAGGTTATGCTGGGTTTAGAGTTTTAGGGTTGATGCCCTGCAACAGCATCACTGTTTCCAGGAGAGAGCCCGTACACTACATGGCGGCGAGCCGTGGGAAGCAAGAGCATGCATCACTGATTGTTGTAGACACTTCTGGAGACTAAGACCTGGGCAAGCTGGAGTGGCCCGAGGGGAAGGATTTGTGAGCGTCGGCTTTCGGATGCAAGCATGTGCGCGTCACGGGATCGAAGCCGCACTCATCGTAGAAGTAGGGCCGCAAATAGCCAATGTAGTTTTTGATAAAATCGGTTAGAGCCATTGTACATGCCATCGTGAGCATGTATCCTCTCCTAGGACAGGTGCAATCGGAGAGGCTCAAGCCTAGGTTAGGGCAAACCCAGGGCCTAAATACGATAACGACCCAGAAACAAAACATGCAGTGGAGGCTGTCGCGGCTCAAAAATGAAGCTGCCTGTCCAGGCTTTGGCGCAATAAAGGAGATAACTGCAAGGACACCTCACTGGCGCAAGGAGATATGCCGTTCGGTGCCTTTCATTGCGAACAAGTTAATGGCCCTTCGAGGTAAGCCTTCATGGGCTGCAACCTGCCCGACAACCTCTGAAAATCCAAAAACCTGTGTGGCGGGATTTAGCAGTCAGTTCCCTGAAATGCTGAGGATGGAGGAGGTCATGGGAGATTGAGCTCTAAAAGGTTTCCGTGAAAGTTGCCTACGAAGGGAACTGAGGTGTTGAAGTATGATGGGGCTGCCTGTTATGCATGCAATATCGTTTAGCCCTCAGGGGTGGTGGTGTGGCGAGAATAGTCCCACAAGCTTTCGGCTCCCATCTGGTTCCAGCCGAATGTACGAGACATGCTGAAGGTCGGAAGAACTAAGTCACCAAATGGTGTCTCGTTACACAGGGCCGCTGCTTCAAGTTTTGCTCAGCTAGCGCATGCTTTTCAGAAGGATGCCAGGATGGAAGGGTTGCTCTGAACTTCGAATTTATGGAGGCCCCTGCCCAATACGAGAATTGCTTTTCTCTGCCCTCGCCCCCGCCCTGCATCAGCTCTCCGCCAAGCGGGCACAAAAACCCTGCAAAGCTGACCACAACACCCACGTTTTTGTGCAGATTGGCGTGTTGGTGTTGTGTCGCGCAGTTTCAGCTTTCCGCATGGTCAAACTGACCGGCAACGTTTGCCTTCAGAAGAGCCAAAGCAAATAATTTGCAAAAGCTGGACATGCCCCAGTGCCAGCTTAACGTTTGTGAAGCCACTGCCAGTCTGGGCTGAAAAGGTTGGTGCAAGCACAGGTGGATTCGCGAGCCAAAATGCAGGCCTAGCTGCCAAGAGGGACCAGCACACAAAATGCAACCAGCAGCGCCGTGGGACAGATCTGCTGCTTGGAGGGGACGTACGTGTGGTTCAAGAGAAGTTCTTTGACCACCACTGAGGTGCCGTTGCCTTGGTTTCAACTCAAACAGCAGTTTGTTTAATGAGTTGCTGCTTGGCTTTCACATCCTTTCATGAAGTGCGAAACTTCATACCTCCAACCGATCATGGCGGAGTTGTCGTGATCCCAGGTGGAACCAAGACAAAAGTCCACGAAGGCACACTACAAGCCAGAGTTGCTCAAATTCACCACTTGCATTGGAATCGGCCGCTCATGCGGATGCAGAAGGTCCAGCTCAAACAGCAGGCACAAGCAACCAAACACCGCAATGACAAGAGTATCGCGGGAGCAGATGAGGCGATTCTCCGGCGCCATGGCTGGAAATTGAAAATGGCAGCTGACAAAAGCTGTTGCTCAGAGCCTGGTGAGACTTGTCCACGATCTAGGAGCATAAAGTCTTGCTTGCTCCGCACATATAAGGTTTGTTCGGGGCAACATGCTGAGGAGGCGCTTTGAGCCAATTGAGCGAGACAATGGTTCTCTCCTCCTCTACCGAGCGCGTGCCAGACAGCTTGAATCGCTTATCTTGACTTTGAGACCGAATCGATTGCGGAAAGGGTGAGACATAGAGAGGGGCGAAGCGCGCAAATCATTGCGCATCATTGGATTCACAAGCTCCGTCATGTTCGTTGTGAGGGATGCCGCGCAATGTCCGGACAGATGCTGCGCAAGATAGCAAGGCACACAGGCCTATCACAGAGCAGAGTGACCAGAGATCTTCGTCGCGCATGACGTGGGCCAAGCAAGGGCCCATGCCCAGGCCCAAGGCTACAGCCATCTCTGATGCTGTGACTGCCTGACCATAGCCGATTGACTCTGCTTTGGCCAGGTCAGCCATCATCGACATTGACGTGGGATCAACTGCTCCATTTGCTGCACTGCAGGTTATGAGAATGAGAATGATAGGAAGCAGCAAACTCCTGCTGAAATAGGAGACAGTGGCAACACAAATTGCCATGATTGACAACATTCCAGGACATCCAAGCAGCACTGCCTCGCGATTCTTCGCCGAGCTTGCAAAGTGTCCAGCCCATTGTGATACCAGCGACTGCGTAAGTCCGGCAGGAATGGCAGTAAGCCCGATTGCTGTTGAGGAGTACGCACACCGATGCATGTTAATGGCAGTGGCAGTGATTGCAGCACTAGAGCAGCCGAAGACGCAAACGAGTAACAATGCAAGAGTCCAGGCTTTGGTCCCCACCGAAACATAGACTCCCAGTGCCCTGGCAAATAAAGTTGGCTGGGATTTGCCAGCATCCTGAAGAAGAGGCTCTACGGAGGCTGCCTCGAGCCCCGGCACAGCCACAAGCATCTTCCAAGCCAAACCCAGCAAAAGAAGAGGATGCGCCAAGGCCCAGAATTGCGGTTTGGCAAGGCCTGCCCCAGCTGCCAGGTCATACACTGCTCCAATAATCGGCGGGCCAACCATGTTCCCCAACGTGCCTGGACTGCAGAGTGGCTGCCCTCATGAGAGGTTCTGGTGGGGAACCTACTTTCTTGGGGTCCCCATTAGAAGGATTATAGTATATCGGGGTCTATATTGGGGTCCCCCTATTTAAGGGGAAATCCGAGAAAAAACTTCCTCAGTCGACGCCCTTTTCGTGAACCCAAGGGGCCAAGGCCCACTGCAGACCCCAAATGCCTGGGTTGCTCTTAAGGAACTTAAATCAAGTTACCATAATGGGTCTATGCAGTAAATCTCAGTGAGTAATAAGGTTTCCCCAATATGGTAATTTAAATCAAGTTCCGAAAATCACCATATTCCTCCAGTTTCCATTTCATGTTCCATGTTCTTTTCCATTTGATTTTCCATTACAGGGGGCCAACATACCCTAAACCCTATATATATATATGTATGTATATATATAGATACGTGTATATATATATATCACCTATAACCCTAATATAGTAACTTAAAATAAATTTCTTAACGGCAACCCAGATGCCGGGACCTTAGCGGCTCTCGGAAGCGCTCCATGATCAGGGCCATGCAGGCGTTGAAGAAGCCCTCAGCAAGAGGCCACAGAAAGGCATGGCCAGGGTTTAGGGCTTAGGGGTTTATGGATTTAAGGATTTAGGGTTTGGGGTTTCCTGTCTCGATGTGAGATAATGAGCTCAGCACCGAGAAGGAGCCGCCAAGGAGTGCGCGAGAAAGGAGCTGGCACCAAAAGTTTGGGAAGATTGCTCCCAGCAGCACACCGGCCTGTGGCTTACATTTTGAACAGCTGGCAGGGTGCCAGGGCTGGCTTGCTTTTTGCGACCGTGGCACAACAGACGCTTGCAGAGAATAGCGCAGTACTGGCAGAGGCCCATGGCGATCAATCGCCAGTCCAGTCGGCACTAAGACGAAGAAGCCTACAACATTGCAGACGAAGTGGATAACTGCTTCAATCCTTTGCAGGTGAGTCAAATGGTACACATTACTCCTATCATCCATTTAGCAACCTCGATGTTTCAGTGTGCGCAAGCAAAAAAAAAGGCTAGCTGAGTCAAATGCTCAGCTTCATGCAAGCGCAAGTGCCTCCAATAGGCAAGCCCTGGAGAAACCCTATGGAAACTCCATTTACTCCCCACGCAGTCCTTGAGCTACCTGCAGCTACCCATGCAACCAATGCCCCAATCTTCGTTCAATTTTCTACTTTCCTCCCCATAGGAAGTTCCATTCTTTATAACTACTTGGGCCCCGAAACCTCAATAAAACCTCATTAGCCACTGTAAATACTACAACCTCTGAAAGTTCCAGCGCGAGACCTCCAAAGTACTGTGCGGACAGGAGAATGCCAACCTGATACCAACGGGGCATGGGGATGGGTTCCTTTAAAAAGGGCAGAAATACATATATATATATATGTATATAAAGAATATACATGGGTCATATAGGGTTCTACGAAGGTCTTATAGGGGCTATATAACAAGTATACACAGGAATGGAAAAGAAAATGGGATCCAGTACTTTGGGTCTAGGGTGTAGGGTCTCGCTTCTAGGGAATTTACCCCAAATTATGGAGACTTGGATGGACAATTTGACTTGAACACGGCTCCAGCGTGCGCATAACCTGAAAGATGCAGACGTGCCGTAAGCCAGCGCCGCCTGAAAATAACACGGTTAGAGACCCAAAGAAGGAAAATGAACTGCCTACGTGCAGCAAAGTGATATATGAACTAGCTGAGACCCGGGATCTTGGCACAACAGCTGCCTGTACATGGCCGTAATGCCTAGCTAGCGCTTGCATCAAGAATATAGCCCGCTGGCAAAGCGCCTTTTTGAGGATGATGTCGACGAATGTCGACAAGCGGTCAGTGAGCACGAAGCAGTGGGACCCGCACCATGTCGCAAGAACACGTCTGGCCTTTATGCGGGGAGGAGGCGCCCTCCTGCAGAGCGGCAACCTCTTCACGCACCAACGGCACTTTTCAGAGGCAGCAAAGTTGTACACTAAACCGGGCCGGACATCCCACCCGTATGGCATCTTCCCAACCCTGATCTCCCTGCCAAGAAGTATTACAGTATTACTGTCCTCGAATATACAGTCCAAGCATAAGCGGCCGTCACTCTTAGCACTGCCTGACCCGGTCGGTGATCGGACAGTAATGAGCACAACTGGGAGGGCCGTAGCCGAAGCCCGCCACCCGTAGCACAGCAAACGCGTCCGCATTTTGATTGCCAGCTGCGGCGTGGAGCCGTTCCTAGAAAGCCATGTGTCTGGACCGAAGGCGCTCGCCATGTAGCAACGTAATGTCACGAACCAAACTTTGCCTGCTGCAGCTTGCTAGCGCGGAGCTTGCCGTCGTTGTACGACCAAGACCCAAGAACCCTTTGCAGAGGCACTGCTACGGACCGGTTTGGAAGACCGTCATACGCAGCCGTGGTAGTTTGTCGTCCTGGGGCATTGCCCCGTACTTACTTGGGCAGCACCCCAGACTCAAGCAGACAATAGCAGCCACACACAGCCTGATGCCACCCAATACATGTGGTTGACGACGTGCCAGCATCCGCCGAAGTATGCTTCTACAAGAGAAGCCGACGTAACGGACTGCAACTGCAAAGTTGTTTCCTGATGCCCTATGTGCGACAGGTCCACTTGTAACCATAAAAAGCGTAGGCTGGAGAAAACACTGAGTCAGAGTAGACGCGCCGTCCGCTATTTTTCGCAACTACAAGAGTTGCTCTCTTCACCGCGCGGAAGATGAAAACCCTACCACATACCACCAAGAACGTGATCACGAACAGGAGGCCCGGGAATTGGGACCTGGCAGCTGACGGCAGAGCGGCTCATTCAGCTATGGCTCAGACAGAACGAGAAACCGTTACGATTCGAGAAAGGAGCCTTTTCAGAGCCTCTAGCAGAGAAGGAGCCTTGGCCCCAGGTTCGACTTCTTCAAGCTGTTGTCAGCCGTAGTGGCTAATTGGATGGACAAGAAAATGGAAAATGAAACGGAAACTGAGGTTACATGTTTACAGGGATTAGGGTGTCCACAAGTAGGGTCCCAGTTTGGAGGTCTGCAGAATTCCGATTGCGTCTACATTGGGTTCACCAATCTATCATCATTCGCAGATTATAAAGGGATTCTGGGACTTCGGCCTAGTACTGTTCCCAAAAAGGGGGAATCTATGTAGGGTCCCGTATTCTATCAGAGGTACCCCCCTACAGCTAGAGGGACATGTACTATAACGAACTTAACAACATCCCCATATAGAGATTAGATGAGATTAGGAATATTACCACTTGATCATGGAGAATTGTTTGCAAAAGAAGGTGGAAAATCAAATGGAAAACCGGCCCTGTCGCTGAACCTATGCTCCGGCCTCCGCCTTGGAAACCAAGAACGGCGCAATTGGGACGTATCCGTTTTCCTAAGGTGTCATGCACCGTGGCAGAATGCTAAGTTGCTACCAGAAAACTACATACATGAGCAGATTACAACGGTCCAAGGACATGTTGGGGAAGTCCCTGAACGTCCAAGCTGGAAGACACAAGAGTGGACATGCTTTGAGCTAGCAAGTTCATTTGAGAGTTTTTTGTTTGGTTGAGGGACTTCCTGGAGGCCTCAGATACTGCATGTTACGACAGCTAATGCTTTGCAGCAGTCTTATTGTGCGAACAAAGGGCTTTCCAATTGTTGGGACTAGCAGTAGTAACAGTAGTGATAGTAGTACTACTAGTAGTAGAAGTAGTAGTAATAGCAGTAGCAGCAGCAGCAGCAGTAGTGGTAGGCACCCCTCACCTACCAACTACACTATCGTGAAAACCAGAGCACAGTTGGATGTGGAAGGCGGCTATGGGGGGGAAGGTAGGCAGAAGGAAGGGGAAGCGAGGGCGAAGGGTGCGCGGGAACTTCACATCTTGACGACAATGACAACAACCATCCGACAGAGATGTGTGTAGAGATGTTCTTAGAGTTGTCCCGTCTTTGTCTGGTGGACAGATGCAGTGGCTCCTTGTCACTGACGTACGGCAACTTATGTGCTTGATGTCCCAAATGCAACTTGTCGCGGCGTGCTTCCGACTTTGCAGCCCATGAGCGCGTTTAAGCTCAGCAAGCCTTAACCCTCAAACTTGATCACGCTTGCAATAAATAAATTCCAAGCCATGTCCCAGACCCCTTCGGCCGTCAGGATTCCAGGCTCTCAGTCTCTAAAATACGCAACACCTGTGTCTTGGCAAAATTGATGACCTCCCCACGGTTTCAGCTTGTTCAGGAGTAAAGTTATACAATGGGAAGAGTAAATCAGCGGAATAAGAATAAAGTGACAGCGAATTGACAGTGATCTCGAAAACCGTCATAGCAACAGTGATTGTCAAAATCAAAAAGTAATGGTAACAGTAATAGACGCAGGAACAATATTAGCAATCACAATCCTAATATTGACATTAGTAGGAGTACCGCTACAAATGACAGCCGCGACAGCAGAAATGACAGCCTGATTAACAACGCTAGCAACAATACTAGCAGCAGCAATATTAGTAGCAGCACCACTCGTGGCAGCATCAGAACGAATACACTTGCGGGCAATACCAGTCAAAGTGCTGGCAGGGGTCATGACTGATAACAGAAACTATAGCCATTATGGCAGTGATAACAGTAATGAGAGTATGTGCGGTGGTTGTACTGCTTTATGGCAGCAGCTGTAATTTCGTGAGTCTGAGAATCACAGCTAGTCGGAATAATAAGAGTCATGTAATAGAAACCGTAATTCTCACAACAGAAACGATACCCTTCATGGTAATCGTACGAGCAACTGTGAATTATGACAGTGGTAGTGTAACTGTCATAAGAGCATACGGGAGTTGCGCACTTACGAAGGATAGCAAGAACAGGCTACCAAACCATAGAGGCGGGAAGACGAAAAAGCAGAGAACGGGCAGAATGCAAGGCAACAGAAACAAGGAAAGTCAAAAACAGAGACCCTAGCCAGAAGCAGAAGGCCAGAATCAAGAACAAAAAACAATCAAAACATGCATCCCCAGGAGCGATCAAGAAATAAAGTGCACAGCTTTCTTGAGCAATCAAGGTACAAAAAGGGCAAAGAAACACATGGAAAGTCCCATCGTCTGAAGGAAAGCCGATTCGGCTACAATACCCTCCTTGACTTGCCCGCAGAGGCTCAATGTAGCAGGCTGCAAATATTGCCAGCCTGGACAGCGCCACAACAGCGTGGCTGCCATCTTCAGCATTAGCGGACATCTCAGCCAAAAGCCGATCTGAAGCTGGCCCGCCCACAGAAAGTTGAACTATTTGTGGAGGGCGTTGGACGTGCGCACTACTTCCAGATTCTTTGGTTCTCATGTAGCTCTTACAGATACTTCTTGCTACCTCACTATGTGTATATCATCGCAGGCGTGGCATGACATGGCATCTATACAGCCTGTTGTTCCTTTTGTTCTGTGCTGCTGCAGGCAATTACAAGGATATAGCTGCAAAAGATGCTGCCCTGTCGCTTGAGCAGACGCCTTGCTCGGCAAATGTCAGAGGCTGCAGACATGAGACATGACAGAGCTGTTGAATTCCACAACAGAGACACCTCTCGGAGATGCCCAGTCTCAACATCTTTCTGTAAAGATTGTCGCATTCGTTTTAGTTTGTGCTGTACACTAACAGATGGCCTTCAACTCGGGACGGCAAGCGGGACGCATGGGTTTGCATGGCCATGCCGCCGCGAATTGCGGGGCTGCCCCTGCTTGCAGCCAGGTGCCGCCCGCTAAAGAAGGTCTTGATAAACTAGATCCATGTCTCCAGGAACGTGGCTTGGCACCGCTCTGCAAGTGAAGGGGCACAAGGCATGGCAGCTCAGGTCCGCCATGCTCTACCTACTCAAAAGGGGCTTGCAAGAAATCGCTTCGCGATGAAAAGCGGCTCACAGCCTTTAACAGCAGTGTCAAGCTGATGGAGCTTGAAAATCATAGTTCAACAGGCAAACGCGCAGAATGGGCCATGGCAATCACCAACAGCAGGACTGCAACTCTCAGTGCCAGGGACGCGAAGCCATGGCTCCAACAGCCTGGGAAGTTCAACAGCACTGACCATTTTCACCAACTCAGATAGAACTGGTCTGCCGGTCTACGGTAGGACCAAGCCATTCAAATCCATTCAAGCAGGGCGTCCTGTGCAGTCCACGCTCTCCGGGCATGGTTTGACAGCAGAATGATCGGTCTCATGTCTGTGATGGGAAAACGTCTGCGGTTTCCTGCAAAGCGCAGCTGACAGTGAACACTGACAGCATTGCACACTGCTCATTGCACAAAGATTGCCCTGATCGGAGCAAAAGGTACGAAGCGCAAAAGTCCTGCTCAAGTTAGGGTTTGCAGTCGATGGGATGTCATCATCCGAAGACATATCATCGAAGCCGCACCAAGGCATGAAGCAGCTAGCCAGGCTTGTTGGGCTTGGGCTGTCACGCCTCCTTGGTGGGACCCTGTCCGCAGAAAGCGCCAATAAAAGTGGCAACCTGGAAACCCAAAGTTGTGCAAGTTCATGACGACAAGCGAGCGAATCGATGAGGAAGAGAGGTTCTGGTTCACGTCATCTAAAGCGCCTGCAGTCTTCTCGAAGACCATGAGCTGCAGGTTTGAAAGGGGCACACTTTGCGTCCAGCCTGAGAATGACAAGGTTGCAAAAACGCAAAGTGCCTAACGCCACCGCATGTGCTGCTGACAATCTAGTACAAAAGCCAGCAGCTATCTGCATTGCACCAAGCCAGCCATAGCAGACTGTCAACTGCCAGAGGCTCTGTCTGGCCGGACACTGCTCCTTACCAACAACGTCAGATACTTTGTGAAAAACATGTCTGCACATCATGCCACGAAAAGTGCAAAACTCGAAATACCTCTAACTTGGGTTGTCTTTTCACATGCTGGCTTTGCTCTGATTGCCCTGGTTGCTCTGATCACTTCAGGCAAGCGGCCTGATACTGGCTGCGGCGCACAAACATCATGCATCCTTGGGCCTGATGTGCACAGCCTTAAGTACGATCAAGGACCTCGTGGCGTAATTCTACTTGTAGGAGCCACGCAAACTTACAAAATCTTCAAAATCTGCCGCCTGATGCATCTGCGTCGTTCTCTTCAGAGGTTTCAATCAGAATCGCCTGCCCAGTCGTGTGGAAGAACACGGCCCCGCCCCGCTCTGACAATACAAAAAATGTGTCCATCGTGTAGTCATCTGTAGTCTCTTGTGTCTTCTCTTCTTTCTTTTTTCTTCATGTCTCCATTTCTCAAGCTCCGCCCCTTGATCTCCTAGCAACTGTGGCATGTCAGCCAAGGCAAGCTGACAACAACAGCTTAGTTTTGGGCACGTGGTAGGCCACATGTTCGTTGGCGCAGGGCAATGACTTCTTTCAAAGAGGGTTTGTCTCATGATCTTCAGCCTCGGACTTTTTGCTAACTCATCTAAATCTGCGTCTAGAGCTCTCAACATCATACTGGCCACCGAGAGGATGTCACAGAATGAGTAGTTCCTGCTGCCAAAGCACCCGGAATTGTAGAGAACTTCGGCTGACTGTGAAGCTCCACCGGGCGGCGCTGCCAGCGGGAAGCGGCTGGCATTTGTAGTGGGCAAAACCCGGTGCCAGGTGCATTTGATCCTGTCCTAAGACCAAACGCATCGACACGAGCTGTTGAGACTTTGGACACCAGCTGCAGTTCACTTGCGCTGCGCACAACCACTTCAGTATATATGTGTTGTCCAGCGCTGCTTCAACTTCAAAATCATGTTGAAGTAGAGCAAGAATCGTCTTTTCACCACGTCAGCAAGATCTGCCAGGGACTCCAGGGCACCAACGCCAGCAATCTTCACCAATTCTAGAGGAAAGTCCAGCGGGCCGGAGGGGATAAATCGAAACTTCCTCGGCAAAGCTGCAATTCAGACTAGTCACGATATGTCACGATGAATCGCCGGAATGGCCTTTCGAAACAACGTTGCTGAGCTCACATCCCTTACCCTCAGGTCTGGAGTATAGATAGAGACACCTTCCCCCATGCTTCATCCCAATGCTGCAGCATTACTGGGGCTTGTGCTTAAAGGACACACCCAAAGTGCCGGGGCCAGGCATGCACCGTAGCATTGGTAAAGAAGAGTTCGTATTGGAGAATTTTGACAGCATCTCGAGTTTGTGAGGTCGGATCAGACAAACACATCAGTGACCTGGCTTTGATGAATCGCAACATGTAGGAGCAGCCCAGAATCTTCCGTATCCGATCATTCAGCATGGGCTGCACGGCCGTCCAGAAAAGGTTGAAACCTTGATTCTGAGCTCTATGGGAAAAAGCTTCAATGATCCAATACTCAACCAACATGGGGAAAGGTGTAAGGGGACGAAGACTCCACACGGTTCCCTTGCGAAACTCTTCCCTTTTCAAACATTAAGTGATGCAGACACTCGAAAACATCTTGCTATTCCTTGGCTCGCCCCACCTGCAGGTGGATTGACAATAACCATCTGGTGCAACGTCTCCGGGTAGGCCGTGCTGACAATTTTGAACACATCTGCTAGGCCTGAGTGCGAATCGGAAGCCCTTCTGGATCATCACAAGGGTGCTTAGTTCCAGGACAACAGGCTACTTGCAACCAGCAATCGCTTCATGACGGATCTGTTCCGGAGCACCGCAGTGATATTCAGACCAGTCAGATCCCTCACCTGGAAGCTCTTCATTAGCTTCCCGCGCTTTGCACTCAGCTGGTCCTTGCCAGGGCTTGGAGCCGACCGGTGGACGTGCCAACCAGGTCTGGGAGTCCATGACAAAAATCAAGGGCATCGCATGTCAAAATGTTGGAGGCTATGCTTGCGCTAATGAAGCTGTACACCCTCAACCCTGGTCCAGGTGGTGCTCTCGCAGTTCACCTCAGCCAGAATACCGCGGCCAGCAGAAACTGGTCAAAAGTTGCGGGTCAGCATTCAAGTGCTGTGGCCTGTTATTCACGCTTACCAGTACCGAACACTAATCGAACTTGTGACACGCGACCTTCCACGTCAAGGCTGGCTGTAAGGACATGCCTGTCTGGTCAAGCGACACATGATGCTCATCCGGCCCACAAGCTCCTCATCTGTTAGGCTCATGATTCTCTCAATCTGGGCAAATCCATCTCTTTGTACCCAAAGCCTTGGCTTTCAAAAAGCACGTAGAACATGCAAAGAGCTTTTGCCCAATGCCTGTCTGCTTGCAGGCCGCATGTTTCCATCTTTGGTGAATCTGCTGGCATCAATACACATTATCTCAAAGAGGTCCCTGCAGCCTTCCACTGCATCTACACTCCAAGGCTTGCCCTCGATGAGAGAGCGCCTCTGGAGCATATTTGCCTGCTCATCCACATTGTCAGGATTTTTCTGCAAGTGTTGATTTCTTTAGCAGCGCACTCGGACCGGCATTCCAGCCTCGCGGTACCACTGCAGCATTTTCCGAAAGTGTGCGATGGCCTCCTCGACTGAGCCATTGTTTCCTTGAATAAACCTGGTCAGGTCTCAAGGCGCAGGCTGCATGCAAAATTCGAAAGCAGGGGATAGCAACTTCTTTCTTGGAACATGTGATGGAGGCTAGCTCCATACTAGTAATGTGGTCTGTTTTGCTAATGATTTTGCTCGTGGTGGCGGCGACAGCGGAGGTAGTGGCAGTGCTGGCGATGCTGGCGGTGCCGGTGGCGCTGGCAGAAGCAGTTTTTGCCAGCAAGACTAAGCGGAGCTGAGGGGCTCGCTACTTGGATAGAGATTTCGTTGCAGGTTTCAAAAGTTCAGTATCCTAACTTCTGTAGTAATACATCTTACAAAGGAGGAGCCTTGAACTGACAGATGAAGGCTAGCGGGCAAGTGGATGGATGCACTTGATGCTCTTCCAGCGTCAGGAACCCTTTCAGCAAGCACGAGCTCGCAGCGTTGGATGCGATCCACAATCTCTTTGACAGCAAGAGGCCTGCTTAGCCGTGCTGGATTGAATAGGTGATCTCCTTTCGTCCCCAGCTGTTGTCGCTCGACCTGCAGCCAGACGCATGAGCCAGTTGCCTTGTGCGTCTGTAGGCGACAAAGACCTGTAAGCTTCGTGCAAGAGCATTATTCAGAATGGCCCTGGGAGAATAGCAACTGGCAGGTGAAAATGATGCGGCAAGCCCGTTATGCACATGCTCACGTGGCCTACTGGCTCTAGAGCCTGCTGAAAAGAAGATAATTTTTTATCACCTGGCAGTGCTGGCACCTGCAGCTCTTCCAGGAGCCGGGTCCGCGCAGCACACAGCTCCAGGCCATTCAAATCCTCGTTCATGGCTCCAAAAGTGTGCTGCGGACCTGTGCCTCCACTTTGTTGACTTCTTCATGCTTTGTGTTGCCCATGTTAAAAAGAATTCTGGAGAATTTGTCCTCAAAAACTTCAACTTCGTACGGAGACTAGCTTTCCGGGATTGGGCTGTCCACTTGCATGCGTGGCCTCTTGTGACAATTCCGAGCCAAGAGTGCACAGTATGCTGGCGGCACCCAACACTGGACAACACCTTATGAAATTGGCCAGCGGCCACCCGCACTTCTCACATTCCAAAGGGTTGCAGCTTTTATGCATGTCTGCACGACGGCATCTAGCAATTTTTGCTGGTGATCCATGCAATCCCAAACACTTGCAAAACAGTTCATTGAGGTCCGAGGCGCTCCGTGTTACAGTGCGCCAGGCCAACTTGCGCAAGATTTTGCTACTGTTGCATCTCACAGCTGACTCCGACCTGCTCATGCTCCTGCGAGACTAGAGGGGTGCAGTCACCATCGGTCAACACAGATCAGCACAGTGTCTACTGCAAGCAGTTTGCATGGCATGCAGCAGCTCGAGCAAAAAGAAGAACCTCTCCTTACCCAGCAGTCTCCACGGCACCGGCTTCGTGGACATCCTTTTCAGCTGAGGGCACACTCGTCTCCGCAATCTCCGGCTTGGGGGTGTCTTCCTTGTCTTTCTGGGCAGCAGCTACCGCTGCGTATAGGTGCCGCTTGTAGGCATCACGGCCCTCTTTGTCAATGCTTGCCGCCGAGCCCATAGCAAAAGTAGGCTGAATCAGGAAAGCTCGTCTGAAGCCAAATGGCCAAATCATGTTCATGGGTACTCTGCATACGCTGCTCTGCTATCCCAGATGCTGAAACCGCTGAGACCTGACAAGTCCAATTCACCAGAGCTGCCAAAAGCAGACACACCTCTGTAGTTGCAGAGCGAGGGAGACTTTTACGGCGAACTGCTTATGGGCCAGCTGGGTGGATTCACGTCAATTGAATTTCTCAAGTCTGATAAAACCAACACCTGCTTGACTGTGCTGAATCCACCAAAGTTGGCAGTGCTCGGATCGAGTCGCCATGAGGCCACACCCACAGTGGCTGAAAACATCTGCACACTCACTCACTCCGCCAAAAGGACGCTGGGTAACAGTACGGAAGAAACGTCATGTGTCAGCCTGAAACTTTGCCTCCTCTCACACGCGAATTAACATGCAGCTTTGCCATGAACCGAATTACAAGTACAAGCGCACACGCATGTTGCACACCACAACTCCATGCAAAGCACTTCGACAGCATGGCTTTGCTCGCTCTGAAACAAGATCAACATGGGCGGGAACCGAAAACGAAGTGAAAGTATTAAAGTAAGAGGCATCAGCGCCTTAGACATGACTCAGAATCGCGCTGGTATTCATACGAGCTCATGCAACACTTTGTAAGCCATGCATCAGTTTAAAAAACCAACAACTCTGCTGAACCGGAGGCAAGACAGCATTCACAGGTTGTACGGCTGCACATTCACGGCATAATTGTGAAGGGCTCATGCTACACTGCAGGCCTCCGATCCAGACTGCGGGCATGAGCCCATGTCAACCATAGTGGTCAGCACTCAAGCTGTCCATTCGGCTCTCTTCAGAGTCCACAAGGACAGCATCTCTCAGCCACTCTGCTTGCGGCAAAACCTTGGGACTCCGTGCCAACAGGAGGCTGTTGGATGTATGAAATGTCATGGCATCAATCCCCAGATGCTGAGAGCAATGCCGGAAAAGATCACTTCTTGGCCCTGAGAGCCGTCGTGTCCACTCGCAAGGCATGCAAACCTTGAATGATCCGCAGGCGGACAGGAGGTGCCTCTTCTTGAGGTGCTTCACAATCTTGCCGGTAACCGGATCGATGAAACCATGTGCATCTATGGTGCATCCACACCTGAGCACGCGCGTCAGGGTGTCTAGGATCCCCACATAACAAATGCGCATCTAACAAAGAGCAACTCCAAGAGAAAAAGCGGCAAAATCTGAGAGCGCTTTCCCGAACAAGGCTAGTTTTCAATTGTAGGTGTCATAGTAGGCACAAAGCAGATTGCTCCCTGAGCGACTGACGTGTAGGTATCTGTCAGGACGGCCAGGCACCTTCAAGCAGGGCCCCGATGAACAAGGGTGTGTTATGACGGGGGTATGCTTGTCGAGGAGTTCGGGATACATCCGTTTGGGTTTGAGAACCTCTCCGAACAAAGTACCCTGGTGGCAGGGGTCACGGGGACGGAACCTCTTGGAGCGGCTAATGCAGGTTTGCTTTGAGAAGGGTTCGATCTCACAGAATCAAGCAGCACAGATGAGTGTCTCTCACGTCTTAGGCTTCCACTTGAAACAGAACTTCGTTCCGCAGTTTCGGCAGCCTCGAGGCCAGAGATTATTGTGCGGCAACGATTTTTGTGATGTGGATTTTGTGGGTGAAGAACTCACATTCCTCTCAGGGCCCCGGCTCATCTTGTGGCACTCAGAATACTGAGTCTTCTGTTTGTCAAGATTCTGCTTGGTCACCTGGCCATGCCATCAGTAAATCAGCCCTACATGCAAACGCCGATCTTGGTCAACAGGGCGGGAAGACAGCCATTCGGCATGTGGGGCACTGCTTGGAGCCTGTCTTTTCCATCCACTGCTCGAAGAGCTGATCAGCCTCTCGGGCGTCACCAAACTTGTGCCAACCCGTTTTGGCCCCCAGGCAACGATCTCAATAGGCCGATCTAGTGAAAGGCTCTCTGCGCCTGTCGCTCCTTCTTTGCAGCCTTGGTATTGTTCTTCAACTTCTCAGCGTATTCCTTCAGCTTCACGACATATCCAGAACAGGAAGTCAGACATGCATGACAAAGCTCTGCCAGAACTCATGCATCGTCTCTCCTCGCAAGTCAGCCCTCTGTGGAAGGGCTGCCGACCACAGCGCAGGCCTGGCCATGCGAACAACTCGCAGACTGTGGGATCATTTTGCAGGCTACTGGGTGTCTTCGCGCAGATTCACCAGTGATCTGTATAACAACGCCACTGCAAACTTCCTTTCCCAGGAATTGAGTGGAAACATGCTTCACCAAACACTTCCTGTCGGTGTCCACATAAGCAAGAGCCGGCATGGCATGACTCCTTCTTGCAAATGGTACACTTGAACCTGCGGCACAGATCCAATCTCCCTCTGCGCTTAGCATCGTGAAGCATGTCGCCATGCTCTCGCCATGGCCTAGTGATGTCACCCTCTTCCACAGCGACCCTCATCACGCAATTCCTCGGGAGGGGCGCCGGCCCATTGCAAAACTATTCTGGATGCTCTGATGACTCTGATGCGAATGGCTTAGCTGCGTGCGGCGTTGGGCATGCGCGAATGTCAGCTGCGCAGGACACGGCCTGCTCGAGGCTGCGAGCCTGCACGTCAGAAGAAAACTCGCATGATACGATACGTGAATGGGATCTAATTGCGCCCGCATCATTACCAGTGTCTCCTCAAATCGGCACAGACGGAGGAAAGATCACATCGGAGTCACAGCACATTTTCAAGTGGAAAGAGCTCCCTAGTGTCGACATCAGGTATCACTCATCCAGGTCGGCAGGCCAAAAGTCGGTCGATGGTTTCCGTAGGGAGGAGCTTCCTCCCAGAAAGCAGCTGCGGGTTTGTCGTCCAAAACCAAGGAGCTTGTCGGAAATCGTGCTAGCATGTACCAGCTTATACTGCAACAACAGCAGCAGTATGCAGAATAGAGATGGACAACAGGAATCTGACTGACTTTCAGGCACAATTCTCCTCAAATCACGTTCAGGAAGGACCGATGAGCACTCAGGACCTCAAGTTTGATCAGGCAACTTAATGCAACTCACAAGAATTGACAGCAACACTGTGGAGTGTGAACTGCCCGACTCTAGGCAGCGCGCAAGTGATGGCCGAAGCACCGTTGTCCAGGCGAGCCTGCTGCTGTTGTGCGGAAGACTTCACATAACAAGCTCTCTCACACAGGTGCACCTCAGCATGCCGCAGCATGCAAGACGCCTTAATTTTCAAGCAACCACGCAGGCTCGTTCAACACCCCTTCCACTGGTCTGAGCGTCCCGGCGCAGTACCAGCCGTGACCACACCCCAGGCGAACGGAGCGCCAGGGCGAAGTGTCACAACAGCAGATCTCAGAACGTGCAGGCTCGACGGAAGCTTTCAAAGACTGCTGTTGCACTAACCTTCCTCGGCAAATGCTTTTCTTCCTTGTGCTAAAGATCCGGAACAGCTTCCAAGGCACCACCGAAAAGTACTGAAGGTCAAGATGTACAATCCTGCCTTGCACACGTCAGCATTGCAGTTCAGGCGCATGGCTTGCCTGCAAAGGCTGAACTGCGCATGAGGTTTGAGAACGCATGTATTTGTGCTAACATCAATGTCCACACCCACAAGGGTACAACTCTAAATTTGAAACCATCTTCTCTTCCTTCCTCCCACCAAACACTGCAGAGGAAACAACAACAGCTTGGGTTTGGGCGGACTTCGGCAGCCATCGAGCTGGCACAAGACAACAGAGCTGTCAGCATGGAGCAATTACCGTAACAGTAGAGCCCACTGCGAACGATAATAATGAAGGCAGTCGTTTCATAAGTCGCCCTTACCTTCCAGAAGTAAGAAGAAAAAACGAAGACTCCAACTGGCCATGCGCAAGCTTTGCGCAATGAGGCATTATTCCCAGCCCACGAAGGCCTACATAGATAAGATGTGGTTCTCTTGAGGCACACAGCCAAAATTCAAAAGGTTTTACAAGCTTCCCACCTGCGGGGTGCGTAGAAAACCTTTTTCTTCATTCCCCTGTCAGCCATGTGTATGGACTCCTTTCAGCCCGCGACACTATTTGTTTGCTCTACTGCAAAGTCCTTCCGAGACAGTTGGTGTGCCGTGTTTAATCAGATTGAATGAAGTGGCCACAAGTTGGAGTAGGTAAACAAGGCCAGACCACTGACGATCTGGAAGGGGTAGGCACCCGATCCATCGCCGAGGCGCCTTCCTGGCAAAAGTACTAGCAGCCACAGCCTAATAGCTACTCTCAGGACTTCCAAGCACTGTTTCGCCCGCTCTGCTTTTTTGTTCACTGCTGAATCAAGCATACAGGAATGCATCTGTTCTCGAGGAGTAGAACGGCTGCACAATTGAGGTGAACGGCTTGACGTCCTGCAATCAGATTTAGTGACAGGAACCTCCAAATCCAGAACCTGTTTAAGCCCTGCCACAGCCATCTGCAGCCATCTACGGCAAGTGAGTTGCCAATAACATCCATTGCAGTCCTTCCTTCCAGTCCTCAGCAGGCTCTCATGTTATGCAAAGAGTACAAGCATGCTGCATACGCATGCACACCCTCTGGAGTCTAGAAGGTCTGCAACACTGTGCCATCCTGCAGGACTCTAGCTTGCAGTCAGGCAGCAGGAAAGTGAAAAGGTCCGTGCCAAATGTTTGGCAGTTCTTGCGCAGTGTCTCGTACTCGGGAACAGCATTGATGTAGTTCAGAAGGTAGCCAGCAATGTGCCCAGGAGCGCGCAATCTCAGCCGCACCTGCACGTGGCATGATGCCAAAACAGTTTTGCATTTTGCAACAGAAAACAGGCTGGCAGAATTAAGTCGCAGCGTGCCTCCGCTGATGCATAAAGGACGGGAGCTTTGAATCTTAAGTCGCTCGCCGCTAGCTCGCCCCCCTCACTGTACCTCTTCGGGGAGCACTCTGATACACTCAGCTGAGACCTCCATACTCAACTTTACTAGTCATCTGCCGTAGAGTCGCTCAACTGTCTTTCAAGAAATCAAAACTTTGTACCCTATAGCAAGCGGCAATGGCTACGTTGAGCAGAACTGCTTCATTCAAATGGGCTAAGCGGTTTCTCACCTGCCTGTTGAGGTACCGCTGCAGCTCGTCCTTCGTCTTGATCGGCATGTCGATCATGCGGATTTCACCCATAGATGAGTTCCAGCTCCCGCACATGGAACCAGTCATCGCTCTGTATATTTCTGGCATTTTCTCGAGTTTATCCTTGACCCAGTTGCTCTTCCCACCTCCAGGCAAATGAGCAGCAGCTGGTAGCCATGGAAAGTATGTGTGTCCAGGTATGTACCACGACGAGTATCCGAACTGCTCATCTATTGTGTGACATGTACTCCGAGTATCCTTGCAAAAGGACCATGTTAGATTCCTAAGACACCTGATAGCTCGTCTTAGTGTGCTCGGATTGACCGATTTGGTACACCTGCCCGCCGTAGCCACCAATTCCGTTCAGCCATGCCAGCTCTACAAGAGTCAAGAACTGCCCGTGGGACCACTCCAAAGCCACCTGAGACCAGCAACTATAGGTAAGTTCTTCTAGATAAGTCAAAAACCACTGTCGAGCGCAGAAAGCACATGCTGTGCTGCTTGGCACCGCGACATGCCACGTCTGCTGATCCCGAAGCGTCTCGCTCTCTACAGGGTAGCGGTGTGCGATGGCATGCGCGCGCACTGCCGTCACATCCGCATATTGAGCCATGGCCAGGGGCACCAGCAGCTCTCCGAAACTGCAGCGGCCAGGCCCTTCTGCCGACTGACAGGCCTGTGGCGTAAACCACCACAGAAAGCCCGGTGAATCTGGGGACCAGCCCTGGCGCAAGGTACCAAGCACGAACTAGGACTCTGAGACTCTTTGCTTCACAGCTTGGTGCACGTCCAGCAAATATTGTCGTTATCTTCTAGTCATGTTCTCGTCGTTTGGGCTAGTCCTGTTCTCGTCCCGTTTTTGCCATTTCTTATGTTCTTTTCATTTGGCCTAGTCATGTTCTTATCATCCGTTTCTCATTTCCCATCCATGTGCCATTTCTTAATTAGTCATTGGCCTGGTCACTCTCATGTTATGAACTCCCCCAAGACATCCCAAGACATTATAGAGTTGGCCTTTGTTTCTCAATTGGAGCAATTTTCTGGTATTGCGGAGAATGCTTGTACAAAGCTTCAGCTCAAGTGTTGGTTCCCTATCTATGCCGCGGTGTTGCAGCCAGAAAGTCTTGGAGCTAGGGTGTCTGGGCAGTTTGGGGGGATTGCGGGAGGCCCAAGGGCTCCCAACATGGCTGGCAAATGACCTGGTCCCAGACCAGGGCTTTCAAACAATGACGAGCAACTGGCTGGAACCTTATCAAAAAATGGCGAATACAGTAGTAAAGATGCCTGAAATCCTAGAAAGCCCAGGGTTTCTCAGGATTCTAGTCTGTTTTAATCATGATGCTATCTGGTTTAATATTGTTTTTCGTCATGCTTGTATTTTCTAATCATGGTTTCATGTGTTCATCATGTATGACCATTCTCCAATAACTTCTGGAGCCCTGGTCTGGGACCTAGACCTAATCATGTCCAGTCATTTTGGAAGCCTGCACCCCCCACCCTCCGCCCAACCGCCCTCCCCCCACCCTACCACACCCCCAAAAAACCCTAGCCTCTCCTTTTTTTGGGAGCATCCAACGTGCCCAGACCTCGCTGTGCGACCCACAATCACCCACAAGGTTTATTCAGGAAATAACTACTATAGTAGTTTCCATTTTTCCATTATCCCTATATAACCCCTATAGAATCCCTTCCTATATAATCCCCTATCACATGCATGAGGCTGAGGAAGGAGAGACTGTCACGCACATGACAATGGAAAGAGAGAATGGCAGCACAAATGTCTAGCAAACAGCCCAAGGAAAGAGATGCCAACACCACAATGCCTTGAGACTTCCAAGCTCTAAAGGCCCGAGAATCATATAACACTAGGAGAATATCATGGATCCTTCAACTTGCGCAACAGCTACAGGGACATGTGTGTCAGCATAAGAAGCCATGCCTTTGCATTTGCAGGCCCACCCCGATGCCTTCTTCATCCAAGATGGTGCCAGGAATGTAGCCCGACATCTCCCAGGGAGTTCCTTCGGAAGCTCGTCCCCCTCCTTCCATATCCGTTTTACTTCTGTCATCATCGGGAGAATGCCTGAGAGCAGTTCATGACCAGCAATCTCAGTGCCACAACCCCTGCGGTTGCCAAGGTGGCGGGGAGTGTTGCAGCACATGCTGAAATGGCTCCCCAATGCCAGCCTCTCGGCTTCATGGTGATACTCCGCAGCTGCAGATTGACAAGACTGGGCCAGTCATTTAGTGGACCTGCCAGTAAAACAGGTACTTGAATCACGGAAACTATAGGTAGGACGATGTAGGACGCTCAGGGTACCTGCACTGCTTGGAAACTTCTCAACACCATCCGCTACCAGACCTGGAAGAATCCAGCAGTCACCCTGCTTGGTCAGCTGTGAGAGGAGGTCAGATGCCCGGATAACCGGCATTGGCCGTCGTGGCTTCACGTTGCCCTCTTTGTCGCAGTCCCGCGGATGTCTGTAGTCATCGGTGAAGACCTGCTTGCCAGGGAGACTGTTCTTTTGTTGCCGAATTGTGCGCGGACACCTTGGCATGCCAAACCATGCCGCCATCCATGTCACCTGGCTCTGAGTCTTGCGCACCTCTTCGGAGACAGGTCAAGTCGCAACAACCGAGGCCACGGCTGACATGGACCACAGCTGGCTGGGTTTTAGCTGCATCTTTGGCAGATTCGGGATATCCGCTGTCCTCAGACTGCGTCTCATCGTCGGAGTCCACTTGCAGAAATCCTGGCAATGCTCATCATCACTCCGCACGGTCACTAGCAGACCTACTGCCCTACCCCCCAAGTCCCAAAACAACAAGCTTAGTTTTATGCAAGCTGCCTGACTCAGGCGGCGGGAAACTTGAGCCTCTCCGCCTCAGCTGCGGCTGCTCCACCTCGGGAAGATCCTTTGTTCCCGGCGCAGACACGGCCATCGAGCCGCAGAGACAGCTCGTCGATGAATTTAAAGGGGCGAGCCAAATGCTAAAAAGCAGTTGGCCATGCAATTTCATGCCGAAGGTCTCCAGGCTCCAGACTAGCTGCAAAAAATGCAAGAAAATGTCCTGTCGCATCTTCTTGCCATTGGCGCTGCCCTGCAATGCAGCAACTCTGGCAGCAGATCTACTGCGCCTCGCAGAGAACCCTGACTGATCCTCACTCTCATTTTCCTGGTTTTGTTGAAGATGCCAATTACGTAGCATTTCTTCTGCTCTGACAAAGCGTATCTGCCTGATGTTTGCCATGGCTGTTCACTCCAGTTTTGCTTCCCGCCTGCTCCTCTGTTGTGCGCTTTCGCACAGGTGATCTGGCAGCCCTAGTTTGCAGCATCTAGGAACTCTGACTCCGGTGATGCTGTGGATTTGTTTCTAGGGTGCCCCACCCTCCGAAGTGCACAGAGGAAAGGTAGTCGGTGATATTCCGGCATTCCGGCCTGCTGATAGACATACAAATGCGAAGCGCAATGCAGACGCGGCACATGCTTTGCTGCGGCTGGCAACTTCTGAGGCTTTAAGGTGTGGGCCGAAGGATACTGAGTGAGGCCTCCAACCTGCATGTTGTGCAAGTGCTGAAATTCAAGAGCGACTTCCAACTTGAAAGAGCGATGCATGTCAACGGCCGCAGAGATGCCTCAGGTTCTCATAGATCTTTGGCCATCGAGCCGCTGCCTGGAAGTACCAGCTCATTCGAGGCGGCACGGTGACACTTCCGAACATGCGGGGCATCAAACAGGAAGTTTTTGGAGCGTTTGCCCTGCTGGAGCCCAAGTTTTCTCCCACCGCACAAGGCGGCACGATGAGTAACATGCAGGCTTGAGTCTGTTTGCGCAGTTTGCATTGTCAGGCTGGCAGCGTTTGGCATACTGTACAAGTCCCAGCGATCGACCAGCTTGCCTCCTTCCACCACTTCATGCCCTGCTCATTGGGCTCAATTGGCCGAACAGGCACTGGTGGAGGTAAAGGTTCCTGACATCGCGGGCTTTGGAAACAGCTGCCAACAGCAACTGAAGTCAGCCGTTGAAATCAGCAGAGTCCGAGCCTCCTCGGCTTTGCCTTCTTCGCCTTCTTCGCCTTGCCTCAGCGTTTCCACTTCTCCACTTCAGTTGCCAACTCCAGTTGCCGAGCTGCAAAGACATCTCTCAGAAACAAACAGCTTCAGCTCTGGCTGGTCAACCGGCGTTGGAGCAGCCACACTGTCACCTCAGTCACCACTTGTCCGTCCTGCTCTATGGCTACACAACTCCGCTGCTGTAGCAGGACTATCTCTGTGCTTACCACAAGTGAACTTCCAATACTGCCTGTGTCGGGGTATAGCCAATGGCATTAACCCGTCAAGATTTCACATGCCCAGACGTAAGCGCCGGCACCCGAAGAAAGCGTCTCGGCCATTTCAGATGGCGTGGGCCTTAAAATTCTTAAAGAAAGCATGCTCAGCACACCTAGACATCGATGAAATATGCATAGGCCTACTGCCGATAATCAGTTTTCTGGGCTCAGCCATCTTCGCATGTTCGGAAAGCATCGAAAATGTCAAAAAGCGAAGTACAAGCTCGTTCGCTGACCTTTCCGACGAAACCTGCCCAAGGACGACACGCGGCAGATGCAGACAACTCCTGCAGCAAGGGGTGGATGGACTCCTTCAGCCCTTGAAAACCCATGATGAAGCATGAGTTCTCGGACCCAAACACTTTCATTACAATGGTACTGGCCGATTCACAGACTCTCAGGTCAAGCAGGCAAAGCTTTACTTACTGTAAAACAGCTCTGTTGAACGCAAGCCGTTTACTTGCAACAAAGAAGTCCTCGCAAGACTTGAACTTTGTTTGCCGCTCACTGACGCGTTGTAGCAGCGTCGAGTGGCCAACTGTTAACGGCACCTGCCGCTTCTCATGATTCCTTTGGCTTCTGGACAGTGATTCACACAGCACCTCACTCAGCTGTGACCTCTTTTTCGCTGACCCTTTTGACTACGTGACCACCATCCTCCACCGTTTCTGAGCGAAGTCGAGACTAGTTGCTTTCGATTGCATTATACTGCATCATCATGTGGCCTCATCCATTGTGGGTGTGCCTTTCTGCGCAGTGCAGGGTACTCCGGCCACACTTCCCTGAGCAGTCAACAAATCGTCTAAGGTGACATCAGCAAGCTGGCATTGTCGCGGCGCGAAGGGCATGGACTGAGCCACAGACGGTCAGGGCCTTCTTCCCCGTCGCGCGCCGACGTGGCCTTCGGCAGTTTGGTTCTTGTGGACTGCTCGGGGAAGGTTCTTGCAACTTTTAGCGCTTTGTTTTCCGGCATACCCAGTGTGCATGCTACGGCATGCCGGCAATCGCTAGGACCCCACGGATCAAGCCATGTTGATGCACCAACTTCGCTGCAAGGTAACAAACGCCTGTCAGGGGCCGCATGGGTTGTCGAGTCATGCACCTGGCTGCCATATAGCAAAAACCATGAGCGTAAGGACATCTGCCAATCCCCCTTCAAGTGCATGCAGCCTAGGGACACGCAAGGAGAGTTAACCAAGCTGACCTTCAAGAAACTCTATTCATTGCAAGTCAAAGGCGTATTCGCCTTACTCTGCTTGTGCTCCGGGTTGAGGAACAGCAAGGCCTCCAACTGCTTGATCTGAATAGTATGCTGATGCTGTATGCTTGCAGATTTAATTCTCACAAAGTTGTCAATTTATTGCCTTTCAGGTCGACTCTACGACATTCTGCGACAACATGGCCCAAGCCAACGCCCCTGCCTCCTCGAGTGTAGAGCAGGACTTGATCGCCTCCTGAACGCTGGCCTCCGTGGAGAAATGCGAACAGCAATGGAAATTCAGGTAGCCAGATGACGTTGGAAAACTGCACCGCCACCAGATCAAGATTAGATCTCCTGCCTCTGCGTAGCCCTGCTCAATGAGTGCCTCAGCAATGTCGACGTTCATCCTCGAGCAAACCATCCGTCCTGCCGCGGCGAGTCAGGCAATGAGCTCGGGCTGGATTCAAAGCTATCAATGCGCCAGTTGCGCCACAAGTCGTGGACGTCTCTAAGGCTGGCTTCTTGCTGCCTTGAGCCCAAACCGCTGAAGGAAGGTTCCAGTGCGGAAAGCAGCTGCAGCTGGCATGCATGCTAGAAGCATGATCAGGGTTGTAGATGTCCTAGGAATCTGATGTTGATGACAACTTGCCCTGCGTGAATCTCGTTAAGATCAAACACGTCACCCCAAACCATCATGAATTTGGATGCCCAGGGCTCCAAACATATGCGCCAAGGACCGCTGAGACATTGCGTTTTCCTGCTGGGATGCTCGTAGCTGATGTGGAAGGCGAGAAGCTGTGGTGAGATGACCAAGCAGCGCTAGCTCGCCGAGAATGGGGCGTCGGTCAGCACCAGTGAACATATGTGAAGCAACAAATTTGCGGTGTGATCTGCATTCTTAACATCGCATGCTGATGTTGCGCAGCTTCTTCTGCACATTGCAGTCGCGTGGCACTTGTGACTCCTAGCTGTTCTCTACTGCAAGAGCTGAGGTTGCAGCTCGGTCTTTTTCGAGGCCTGACTTGTCCTCCCTGTCAGATTGCCTCACCTTACTCTTTAAAGCTAGACTGCCGTTCCTTATCCACTCTGACCTTAACATCCCTAAGCATTAACTCCAGCGCGTCAGCTGCCTTGAGGAGCAGCCTGACAGATTTTGCATTGCCGTCAACTCTTAATGTCTTCCTTGGGAACAACACGCCCTGTACCGGCCTCCTAAGCAACGCCAGCTGGTCTTCTCTCCTGTCACATGGCTATTTGGCAAGGCGCCAGCAAAATTGGTGATTGTTTGGATATCCCATGGGATTCTCTCCCCCGAGAAATGGAGTCTACCACGGCTAACAATCTTGACAGTTCAGTGTTCAAGTCTAGTCCACAAATTGCAGAAGTACCATTTCTTGCTTCGACGTGTCCGATTGTATCAGTGGAACAGAAAGTGGAAACTACTATTTAGGATTTAGGTTTTGTGGCCATCCGGGTCTTAGGCAGCCACACTGCTCTTGAGCATCCCTCCGAAGGAATGACAAGCCCTTTGCATGGCTGAGACTCGTTGCATGTGTAAAACCGTGATGGAACCACTACATTGCATCTCTGCAGATACTGAAACCCACGGGAACGTCTCCTGGTCCCGCTCGATGAAGCGAGCTGTGCCGATGGCAACCTTCATCTGCTGGAAGCGGTCGAAGGTTATGCCAGCCATGCCTGGTACTCAGGTCCAGCGCCGTGCTAAGAGTGCAATGTCTCTCATGGTCGGGTGAACGTATCAAGAATCAACACAGCACATGGAGCCCCTTGTCTTGGCACTGTCCAGCCAAGAGGATTGGAATACACCCACCCCTCGGGACAAGGCCTGGCGGCACCCAGTTTCGCCATAGCCTTTCCTGGGCTACACGTCTGGGATGTTGCCAAACTGACTAATCCCAAATTCCAGGAACCTGCATGTAATTCAGAAAAAAATCTTTTAGTCCGGTGGAATTACATAAGAGGGATGATAGGAGATTGGTTGTCAGATTGGTCAAGTGCCTGTTCCAGATCATTTGAACTATCATCAAACGCAGGAAGCAGTACTGAAGATGCATAGGACTCCCACCAGCGCATACACTCCACATAGACTCTAACATCTGGCATAATACCCGATGCGAGTTTTCCTCAAATTCTAGGTCTCCTTTTGGCTGTGCCCACTCGGGACTACATAACTTTCAGGGTAGTCTGGGAGATTGAATTGTTTTCGCAGGCCATTCTTTGTAGCATTTGTCGCAGAGTAGCCAAGCAGGACTCCGCCGGGGTGAATTCAAACTCACCTGCACACATGCGAGTTGTTCAAGACAACGTTCCTGTAGCGAAAGTGGAAGAAACACGATTAAAATGCATTATAGGGGGTGTCCGTTTTAGGGATCTTTTATGTGAGAGTTATGTGAGAGTTAATGTAAGTTTATTCAGGCGCTGATCGAAAACAAGGGGCCTTTAGGACTCTGCGTCATCATCTGATCCTGACCCTATCAAGGAGCTCTGTTTCAATGTTCGTGGCCTGGCACTGATAGGGAACGAGGATGGCTCGGCGTATGGGACGCATAGGGAAATCTCACAAGGATATGGAACAAAGGGGTCTGGGTCGGTACGAAAGAATGTGATCCAGAGGGTCTGGAATGGTGCATGGAACGGAAGACTTCGCTGCCACAAACGTAGAGATAAACTCCCATGAAAACACTTCCACATGTCTCGTGTGATCACAAGGAAGCTGCTGCAGCGCAGCTCATCCTCGAAGTCTGCGTGCAACTGGGAACTAGGATGTCAAACAGGGAGTGATACCATAATTAGAGCGCATGGATTCATGGGCAAAGCTCACACCAGAACCTATGCCGAGGAGGAACCGTGCACGACAGCACGGGCGCACTCAATTATCCCTGCGTGTAGTAAGGTGGGGATGGGTGGGACACTGAGACGCAGCAACTGTGGCCAGCAAGAAGTGGGCCCCAAAATGGCTGCAGACACGTAAATCCAAGTGGCAAACCTGCAACCAAAAGAACTGGAGAATGGTCGCGGAACACAAGATCACTGCCGACCCTCGGGCCCCCACTACAATGGACAAGGGACAAAAAAGGTACTTTAGATTTTGTTGTGGCATTTTTCAATTTTTGCGGGGGTCCTGGGCATTGTGTAGACCAAAATGTCAGGACACTTCACGCAAGAGATCAATTTGGAGCCGAAATTTGAAGATGCTCTACGCGGGAGCTTAATTTGTTGTCAGGTTATGAGAAAGCTCCAGGCGAGAGCTCAATTTTTGAGCCCAAATTTGAGGACGCTCTATGCAAAAGCTGAATGTAGTGTCAAAATGTAAAAAAGTCCACGCGTGTTAGGATGAGAGGATGGAACTGAAATGAGAACGAATATTTCTTGTTGTACTAGTACGCAAAGTAATCATAACAACAGTGATAAAACAAGACGCATTATTGCCAGTGAGAATAATAATGCTAAGCTGCAAACGGCCAATTATGGTATTGACAGCAGTAATCCGAATAATCCTCCCTTACTCTCCCTGACGGCCAACATGGCCATCACATGATTTCTTGTAAGCATGGATGGCTTAAAAAAGGGGTGTGTGGGGTGGGGCAGCCCACCTTCCCTTGCTGCAAACAAAGGGAGTCATGATGCTTGTAAGCATGGATCGCCCCAAAAAAGCAGGGGGGGTTGCAGCCCCAATATGATGACATGTTTGCTTTGCCGTAAGCATGGATGGCTTTACAAAGCTGGGACGGTAGGGCGGCGTAGGCCCCCATTTGCAAACAAAATCATCCGCACAGCCTTCCCAAACTGCAATCATGGTGGCGACAGGGTTTTTGTACCGCAAGCATGGATGGCTTTAAAAGACCGGGGGGTAGAAGCCAAGAAGCCAGGAAGAAAGCCAAGAAGCCAAGAAGCAGGAGAAGCCAGAAAGCCCAGAAGCCAAGAAGCTAAGAAGCGAGCAAGCCGAAAAGCATAGAAGCCGCAAAGCCGAGAAGCCAAGAAGCCGGAGAAGCCAAGAAGCTGTGCAGACAAGAAGCCTCAAAACAAATGCACAACAAAAAAAACAAAAAATACCTGCAAAAAATACTCTTCCCAAGGGGTAAGTCCATTGACGAGGAAAGAAACCTGATCAAAGCAGGCCTTGGGAGTAGTTGAGGACCTCCAGCTGGGACAGACAGCCATCACTGTCAGCATCGTACTGGTCAAACAGTTCCTGTGCTGAGAGCTCCAAGTGCATCTGCATGGTTATAGCACCTACAGTCAGGAGCTACCCTTCAATGCATTCAGTCATGTTCAGTCCTGCATGCGCGTGGTCCGCGCTACGGCCGCCTCTTTGCGTGCCAATTTCTGCCTGCCTTCCCGCACGACGCTGGCCTAGGGCTCCACGAGACTGGAGATGCGACCACGCTGCAAGAACTGCGCTTCTTTTGTGATCACACCCGAGGGTTTTGTGAATCTTCACCTCCTGTTCATCTGTGTTTGCCTTTTGGAAATGTACATAGATGTCATGCGAAAAAATGCCCTTCCATCACATGAGCCACTTTGCACGACTGGAAAACCATCTGCAATACGCAATAAGCAGAAGTCTTTGTGGAATGTTCTCCGGTGCTTTCAGGCAACTTGTAGTTGTAGCTAGACATCCCATCTTAGAAAGCCCGTCCGGAGAGTACTTACCGCATAGCAAAGTCGGCCCACAGCACTACTTGTAGTTAATGCGCTGCCGACATCTTCGACGCCGTCCATACGCTTCGGATAGGTATGCACCATGCCAGCTGTTCTTGGTCATCCGAGTTCGAGGCAGCATTTGTAGCTGTCATGGTCAAGTCGCCTTGGACAAGACCGGGGCAGAGAATCGTAAGAGCGACTCCAGCACACACATGCTTCTGAGCTCATGGGGACTGAGACCGAGGGCTACTCAGCTTCTTGATTTTTGCGATGACAAGGCGAAGGTCCACCAAAGCGGGGCCCTTTGTGAAGCTCTGGAGCTCCTGGCTGCCACACTCTAACTTCTGCGTGGGCCCATGTCAAAACTTAAAAGGGGCTCTCCTCGTGCTCCTTTGCTTTGTCATCCATGAACGACTGGTACCGGTCGCTCATGCCTTGGGCCTGTGATGTTATGAAGCCTCTCAAACTACATCTTGACTCCACCCTGAAGTGTAGTTGCTCCAGCTCTGCTTTTGAAGGCTGGAGAGAAGGCCTCCAAACCAGCATTTTCCAGCTGGTCGTTCATGTCTTCTCTGTCCTTTTCCTTAGGAGTTTTAGCAGACGGCCGTAGCATGAGCAGCATTCTTGCAGGCCTTCTGCAGCCCAACATTCTCGCGAATGAGATCGGCTGTGGCCTGGCATTGCAGCGGCCCTTGTTCCTCACTTCCCTGGTTCCGCTCATGATCCATGTGCCCATCTTGGCCTTGATGTGCTCTTCACCACTCCTGCAAGGCAGTTAGAACCTTGTTTCAGCTTATCTTACTAAGCGTTTCGAGGCCGGTGTCTTGCATGGCGATTTTTGGTCCTGACCATGGATTTTAGCTCGGCCATCACCGCTCGTCTTTGTTGCGCCTCTGCGATGGCCTGGAGACACAGAATGATCCCACGCCGCAGCAGCTTAAGGCACTTCCCCACCTTGTCCATGTCCTTTTTGAGAACCTCCTGCTGCAGCGCTTCAGTCTTTGACAGGTCCCTCGCCGCCACGGACTCCAAGGTCTGGCCAACAGCAAGACAAGGGTCTTGTTGCCAACTTCTGTTGCTAAGAACTCGTGAGATTCCAGCCTTCAGAAGTCCGTCAATTGAGTCGAACCTCGGCGCTTACACTGGATGTGAATTCAGGATAATTTTGTTGGTTGATGCCTACCTTGGTCGGAAGCCGATGGATGGAAAATGACGGAAAGCACACAAATCCCTTGCTGTCGAGCATCTGTCCGTTCTGAAGGTTGCTAATGGCGCTGCGGACAGCGGCCGTAGCTCGTTCCTTATTTGCATGCAAGCTGACTACCGGAGGCTTGTCCTCATAGGCCATTGCGGCCAGGACGAAACAAGAAGACGGCCAAAGAGATGCGCAGCCCAAAACACAGCTCTGGCTTTCTGGATGACAACACAGATCTGCCAAGGCTCAGTTTCAGCTTTTCGATGAAGCTCTTCGTTCCGAAGCCGGTTTTCATCTTCAAAGCGTCTGCGAGCCTACGGCCAACCAGGCGAGCGAGAGCGACTGAAATGTGTTTTCGTGGAACTGGCTTCCAAGGCAATTGAGGTAAAGCCGACTTGTAGTACTTCAGGGAATCTAAAAGAAGGAGCAGGGGACTGTCCAAGCCGTGGTACCTTGTCACGCTCGTCCGCAAGTCGATCATGCTCTGACATCGGGCCGTGCCTCAATTGATAAGATAAGCCGCCTACAGGCTGCTGCCAATCCAACTTGTGCCACTGTCTGCTCTTCGCCAGGGAGCATGTAGGGCGTCCCACTAACCTTGACAGGCGCATCAGCGTCACAAGACGCTCACTCACTTGTTCTAGGAGTTCCTCGCAAGTACTGACTGGCACAAAGGCGCTGCAAGTCATTTTCAGGCCCTGTTGGTTGAGCACGTGCTGCAGACATCTCAGATATTGACCGGCCCTCCAGGTGCTCCTGGAGGCGGAGGAGGTGGTGGCGCCTGGTAGCCTCAGAAGCTGACTCCGCTTGTCACAAGCTACCACCCACTTGGATGAAAACTAACTTCTGAAATGTGAAATGAAGGGTGCCTGCTGGCACCTGCTCGCCCATGCTAGCACCATACGGCCTCGCACCATCTCCCAGAACTCATTCGCATTCAGTTGTCGTATGCTTACGTGACTGCGTCCATGTATGAGACTGCGAAGAAACGTGTTGGCCTGCCATAGGGATCCGTGTATCCATAGGAGCCACCATATCCAGGGTACTGGCCTGTGAAAAGGCCGAAGCATGCAAAAGAACATCTTGCTCACGGGCACTTCAGGGCCTGCTGCGTACTGCGCGTAGCCAGCCATGCCCAGCTGCCCTGAAGTGCCCATGGCAGCCGTCGGCATTGCACCCTGCACTGCGCCAAGTCACGGAGAGGGGACTGCATCGTGGCAGCCAGCAGATTTGGGGTTCTGCACAGTATCTTAGTGGCAAGCATTGTTGATTGTTGCTTCCGCGCCCAAAAATCACATTACTGCAGGTTCCATGCGTTGATGTAGCTTCACCGAGAGGACTTTGACTCGAATCAGGGGCCAGGAAGTGTCAAAGTGAGAGTCCATGTCTCGTACGATACTAAATCAGCGTTTGTTCCATTTGCCGCCTGTGTTGGGTGTGAGGTTGACATGCCGAACCTATTCAATCAAATCGTGTTAGAGGCAAGCTGATCAATGCTGCCTTCGGTGAGACGGTGATTGTTGCTCTGCCAAGGCTCGGTTAGACACATTTAGGCGACGTGAAGTACAGCAATTTCTTAACAAATGCACTTGAATTGGTTGAGATACATGTGTGTACGAATGAGCAGTGTCAACAGCGTGGCTATGAGGATGTGAACTAGTCGTCTGCATGTTCGTTGTTTGCCAAGTCGTTCGGTGCTGCACTGCGACTAAGAAGGGATGGGATGCGTGCCAAGTTCTGTACGCCGCCGGTCAAAAATGACGAAGTCCCTGAAACCTTTAGTGACCTTGACCTGCCCGATGGGTCAGAGAATCAGGCCTTCACCTACAGAGTGGGGTACTCATTGCAAGAGTTTGCTAGAAACTCCTGCACGCGCATGCCGGCAATTACTGGGTTCGGCTTATTCTTGCAAAAGCCTTTATATGGTACAAGTGAGGTTGTTCAAGGTTTAGACTTCAGACTGGCTACGTTTGCCAGCTGCTCTGGGCTTACATACTGTAGCTGCCTACGTCCGGAGCTTGAAAGATGCCAGAGGCAATATGCAACTGGGCTTGCCAGGTACTGAAGGTAGCTCAGCACCTGAATTCCGAACCATGCACTTCCAGCTTTCCGTCCCCTCTGGCCGTCACAGCCATGTCTTTATTCAAAGTTGCAGAGATGAAAGCTGGAAACGGGCATCCCGCCAACCCTACCATGTAGCACAACTAGCTGTGGTCCCCTTCAACTGCCGCAGATGGGCCAGGCAAGCAAGCTCCGCAGACAATGGACATTCGGTTAACACCTAAGTGACAACATGTGAACAGCACACAATTGCCTGCCCACGCCCATCTTGCTAAAGAGACACTAAAGCAACTTGTCCGATGCTTTTCGGAAGAGACTTGTCCACACCTTCTGAAGATGCGGAAGACCTGTTCTGAATCCTGTGCATTTGCTGGCAGGCTTTCTGCACCTGAATCTTGAATTTTCACACCTTTCTCTGTTCCTGATGCCTTGGCATCCTTGTAGCACCTTCGATCACAGGTCCTAAACAGTGCTTGAAGCCTTGCTGCTTGGAGAGGTAGGTTGCTAACGCAGCTGTGTCCAGACCCTGGAGTTTGATTGGAATCCTTGCCAAAGGGCTGCGCACTTGTGGTCGAGCATTGCGAATGCGCAGACCGGAGAGTGACATGTGAGGAAAAGCGCCTCTTTTCGCTGCTGATGTAAGGACCCAAGGCCGAACCGATTGGAACCCAACCTTGGGGGCATACTGAAACTTGGCATACCCCAAGTCCATATCTGAGATTAGGATGCTGAGGTACCTAGGGGGCTGTAGGCTCTGGGTGTGTGGTGTCGCTGGAAGACATTTCTGCAAAGTGGTTGGGGATGAGAGACATGTCAGCTTCGAGTGTCCGTTCCGCTGCACCTGTGCTTCTGAGCTGCCCTGACAGCTGCTGTGCTGATGTTTTTTGAATTCTGCAATGCTGTGCAGAAGTTGATATGGATGTGTGGACGGCTTGTGGAACTGAAAACAGAAACAGTTTTGAAACATTCTAAAATCTTCAGTGACAGGATGTTTTTGGCGGAGGTAGTGTGCTTAACAATCAACTCCTCCTTCCTAGGCGCTCTCAACCACACACTGCTGTAGCATCACTGCACTAGACTCCAAGAGATACGTGCTTGTGGCTGTAGCATGACATGGCAAGCTGACCGACAAACCTGCATCATCGCCCAGGGCATCATGGCGTTCCTTGGCAGCGGGCATTTTACACGCAAGTTGTGCAAAAGATGAGTTTTAATTCAGTCGGAGGGAGCATGACACAAGTGCGGGACAGGCTGAAGCCAAGGATCATGAATTGCTGCTGTTGCTGCTGTTGCTGCTGCTCATCAGCCTCGCTGCCTCGGCCGGCGACGATGTGAATCAAGCTGCTGCAAGGTACCAAATGCCCAATTGCTGCCGAGGTGCTTGAGGAATAGTACGAGTAGGAGCTGTCATCAGAGCTGTCGGAGTCAGAACCCTGCTTGTCTTTTTTCGCCTGCAATAAAATTTGGTCAAAAGCTTCGCGGAATATTCCTGAATATTCGCTTCGCTTTTTGCAACGTTGTCCTTGGCTGGCTTCTTTTTTGTGTCTGCCTTTGCTACGGCATCCTGCGGTGACACGACAAGAAAGGCAGCCCAGTCGGCATCACCGGCATGATGTGTCCTTCTTCTTGTTTTTTGTCTTTGCTTTCCCTCCATCCTCCCCTGCAGCTCCTCCAAATCAGTTCTATCATGCAGCGTGTTGCAGCAGGAACTCGCGGCTGGCAGCAGAACCTCCTTTGTCCGCCTTATCCTGCTTCACCTTCTTCGTCTTTTCTGCCTCACTTGCTCTGAGCACAAATTTGCACTGAACACTGCAGAGGGGGCTGAGGACCTGGAAATTCTGAAGATGCTCTTCCACTGATGTCTCTAGTGGACACATAACATACGGCCTTTTCTGCCTTGCCGGCTTTGTTGGCTGCCTGCAAAGTGGAAGGCGGGTGCTGGATTTGATCTACCCTATACAAGGACAAGAGCTTGATGACTGCACAGCATTTCTTCTGCGTGCCTTTTCTGCCTTTTCTACTTTGGCTTTTTCTGCCTACTCAAGCATGCCATCACGGGAAACTGGCACGACACGACGATGACATGGGAAGAATCAATCTTACGACAGGGGGCCTGCAACCCAAATGCAGAAATACAACGCAATGACAATGTGTACCGCTGGAAGCATCGGGTTAGTTCCAGGCAAAAAGTGTTGATCAACTCATGTCCTCAGAAAGCTGTGTAAGCATTACGATTCGGAAAGATGGGCCCGACTGTTTTCAAGTAATCTCGGGAAACAATACTGCGCCCGGGCGCCTGGGGTCTCAACAAGTCTTAAACCATGGATGCCGCGAACCTGCCTTCTCGCCGTCTGCCTTCTCGGCTTTACCTGCTTTGCCCTTGGCAGCCTTCTCCGGCTTTTCGGGTTTCTCCGCCTTCTCTGGCGTTTCAGCCTTATCTGTTTTTGCTGCTTTATCGGCCTTGGGACAGCGGCGGGATGCTTGCCAGGTACTCCGATCACCGTATCGCAGCAATTCTTGCATGCAAACTTGCACGGCCTTAACCTTCTTCACCTTCTTGCCCTCCGTCTTCTTTCCTCGTTATCCAGAGACTGACTGAATGTTCCACGGGCGCAACAGACTGCAACCAGATTTCCTGCCGCTTCATCCTTCCTTGGCCGGCAAGGTTGCTACTTGATGCTTCGAACCAATGCGTTCCCACTTCAAACTTAGCAATCTCTGACTTGCAGCCGAGGTGCTTCTTTGCGTCAGACGCTGAGGAGGCTTCGCGTTGTCGTTTCCGACGTTGCCTGCACGCTGCAGAAAGGCACTTCAGCGAAGCATTCCTGGCATGCTCAGAGGTGACTGGGAAGTCTGCGGTCTGGCTCGGCTTCGCGATCTCCGACTCTGCCTGCCAAGAGATGTCCAAGTTCCGAGCCACTCTCCGGATGCTATTTCGCGGATGCAGACTGCTTTTCTGCCACAGAGGACACTATGAGTGCCTCCGAGCCGATGATCCCGCACGACGACGGTTGCGATGCCGGCTGCCAGACCGCCCACGGCGTGGCATGGCCAAGCACGGGACTCAAATGCTACCTCTGGCTATGCTTCTACTCGCAGCCGGTACTGTTTGCAGAATACTGGACTTGCTGGGATGTCATCGCAAATGCTCCGCGCGCAGATGTTAACAACTGTGCATTGAATCGCAACTGACCGAAGAACATTTTAGATGGCAAGCTATCGTCTGTCCATCCACTTTGCCTGCAGGGAATGAAGAGTGTCCGGGAATTATTTTCTCTCTTTCAGTTACTGAGAGCCTGCAGTGCTGGCAGTCCTGGGGCGTTAGCAAAACTTTACCCTGTAGCGATCCCTCTGAACAAATGTGGTGGCTGGAGTTTCCGCAAGAGTCCGAGTCAGATTCCCAGCCTGGAGACCTTTCTCGGAGGCATGCAGAGGCTCAGGTCTGGAGAGAGGAAATCCGGAAGTAACACAGGCACTGCCGTACACTCCGCGCAGTGCAGGCGCATCCAGCATGTTTGCTGGACAGGTCCTACACTGAAAAGTGAGTGCCCTTTGAGAGAGATCACGGCCGCCACAACGTTGATCTGAATTCAGAGAATGCAAGGTACCAAAGGCCCTCATAATGCAGTTGCCAGTCCCAGCTCGGTCTAAAGCTTGCGGTATTTCTCGATTGCCTTCTTCACGTTCTCTTGCTTCTCAGCCGCAACCATACACATGCACTTCTCAACTGTGCCAACCGGTCCACCGCAGCACATGAAGAAGGGCCTCACACAGCCAGGAGCTTCTCCGGCAACTTCATCTTCGATTTTCAACTTGGCTTGCTCCTTCAGTTGCGCTTGAGCTGCTTCCATGACTCCGCGAGGCTTTGCCTCTCGCGTTCAGCGCGGCTGTCGCGTTTTTTGCAAGCTTGGCCTGGAATCCGAGACGGCTCACCGGTGACCAAGGCTGTGTCTGAATTCAAGCCAAACACTAGACAGTATGACCATACTCTGCAAGGCCTCATGCAAAACATTTTTTTGACTGGCTCATCTTTTCGCGACTTTGTCAGCCTTTGCCCCTCACTGGCGGTCACCAGCGAAGAATCGCACCCTGTAGACGAAGAACACCAAAACCTGTTCAACTGAGATGCTGTCGCTCATACTCAACTCGTGCATGCTCGCATTATCTACCTGCAAATTGCTGCCAGCAGCATCAGATTCTGGCGTGGCTACTGACACTGATCATTGCCTGCAAGCCTGACACTGTGGCATCAATTGGCTTCCAGAACTTGCCCTTTAAAAACCGGAAGACTCGCCGCATTTCTGTACGCACTACCTAGCAGAGAAACCCGAGCTAGCTCGCCTGTAGCAGCACTGGAGAGACGATGAGCGTGAGCTGGAGCCATCGTCTTGGCAAATGGTCATTCACAGCTTACAACATTAGACATCAGAAGCGGAGAAGGTAACCATAAAAGCAACAAGCAGAAGAAGGGCAAGAGTGATGAACGAAAGATTCATATGCACATATGGTAGGATTTTGATTTATGGTCCCCAAAATTGAACACCAAATACGATACATTCACCAGCCAATCTTCGTGCGGATTCCTATATACACTTACCAAAGACATTGACGAAAGACCGTGCTTCACTAACATGCCTTTGCAGCTATTCAAGGGCCGGTGCCTCGGTTTGAGATGGGCGCCGGGCACTTTTACAGAGATCTCCATTAACAAGTTTGCCCGCAAGAAGTACAGGGAGAGCGCCAGTCCTACGAAGACAAACTGAGCTTCGAACATTCTGTGAAGAAGTCACCCGAGGCAGACGCATGAAAAAGGAAGTTCGCATTCAAGTTGCAGGGGTCCTCCGAGCACGAAGACCCACCGCAAGAAGGACACCGGAATGATACACAGAATAGACCTTGGTCATTTACAGGTGTCACTGCGACGCATTACATGGAGGCAAGATGAGGCAAGTGTACACTGGAGCTTCACGGCCCTCTTATAGCAATGGATGCCAAAGAACACTCGCAGACTCTGGGGCCTGGACACTGGAATGGAGGGGGCCAAACCATACCTGAGCCATGACGTTAAACCTTTGAATGTTTTTGCTCTCGTTTGTGTTGCTATCGCTGCCGAATGTCGCGATTTCAGACGCGCACTAGGATGGACGCCAGTGGAAAAGTGAAATCACTATACGGGTTTACTGACGCGAGCTATTGCGGCTAGATTTTGGGCTGCTAAACCTCGTTTGACAGATTGCCCTGCAGCAGTGCGCAGGACTGTATTCTAAACAGTGAGCAGGACTGTATTCTAAACTTGGCAGCACTAACTACGCTAGAACAAAGCTTATAAAAGTGAATTGGCGGGGAAATGGGGCTGGGAATAAAACTGACGCCACGTCGTCGCCGATCTATCACAAAAGTACTGCAAATTTCCATTGCCCACTTGCACGGGCTCTTAATGGCTATGAACCATCGCGATCGCATCTTTCAAGTCAGGCAGCAAACTACGGAATGCAGCTCTGCAAGGCCCGGCCGCTATGGCAAACTGAATTGAAATGAGCGGTCGCAAAAACTATCACCAAGAGAATGCTCATGTTGTACTGTAGCGAGCCATAGTGCACACCACAAATGCTGACGACGCGGTTACAATGGATTCCCATTAGGAGGGTATTGGCCGCTGCTCACCTGCGCTCGTGAGAGAATGACTGGTCGAAACATTGTGGCTGTGACTCAACAGAGGGCTAGACCCAGCCAGCCCACCGCCCTTTAGAAGCAAGCTGAACGCTGTTTCCCTGGATCTTGGCGAAGCTGCTGGTCACATCTTCTCCACAGAATAATGAAATCCCCCGGCAAAGCACTTCCACTGAGCACATCGGGCTTTCCCACATATGCCGATCAACTATTTTCAGGCCAGCAAGATGCCAGCCTAGGGCAGGGTCGGAGACAATTAGTCATTGCAGCAGGCGCCTTGCGCCAAATGGCCACCACACAACAAATTGCAGCTACGGTGCCCACACACACAGATGATCTTCTTGAAGTCAATATTCGCGACCTGCAAGGCCGAAGAGTCAACGGGCCATGTGCAACGCCTTGAAGCCCAATTGCAATTCAAGTCTGGCTCGTGTAGGAGCAAGCGCTGAAGTCTCCCAAGAGGCCTAAAAATCCCATACGAAGCCGTTGTATGCTAGACTGAGAAGCACAGCTGAAAGACCTCCTCATCAGTGAAAACAACAGACCTGATGCCACGAGAGTGAAGGAAAAACGGGGACTCCTGTCGACGAAGCTAGGCAGCCGACAGTCGCGCTAAAAGCGGCACGCCAATGAGGCCCCTTGAGAGGCAGCTGATTAGGAGCATCATTGCAAAGATTGGCGCTGTGTAGCTTCGAATGAGTCCCATGCCCATAAATTATGGTCGCTGCCAAAGGCACTAAGCTGTAGTCTGCCTTGCAGCACGTGCAGCAAGGCGGGCACGCCAGATCAAAGAGGCCTGATCATGCCTTGAAGAGGCTGGGGTGTTCAGACTCCACCAACCTGCAGACAGAAGGCCACCACATCCTCATGTATCTCATCCGAAGTTCCTCATGTATCTCATCCGAAGTAAAGAATCCACCTGGCAAAGTTGCCAGTGGCAGCCAGGAAAAGCACGGCAGTAGTTGCAATCCAGAAAGGTCCTGAGCAAGGCAACTCTCATAACCTCCTCCCATCTCTGCAGTTCTAAGAAGCCACACCATAGAAGTCAGGACGAGCTCGCAGCTCCTTACCGCACGACATCGTTGAAAGGAGCAGTATCCGCCATGGATTCTCCGCTCTTTTCAACATGAATTTGCAGCCCTCTGGGCTGTCCTCCGCGGTCAACCTATCCGGGCTCGGGTATGGCCTGCAAACAGGAGTCGTTGCGGCAATGCCAAGAATCTGACATGCACCATGGGCAAACAAGCGGAGGGCACAAGAGGAGCTTCAGCCGACGCACCACATCATCTGTACTGACCTCAGCAAACGTTTGTGTCCAGTTGACGTGGAGAACCAAGCCGTGATGGGAGACGCCGGGTTAGTCCGGGGATGTTCTGATCACAGGCCAACCGGGCTTCCTGCGTCGAAGAGGCTCTGGGCAAGAGCTAGCATCCAGGCTGAGAAGCCTGCGATGCCACCTCTTGTCAGATCTTGTCAGGCTGCACGTGTAGTGTTGTCTTCAAAGGAAAAACTCTGAAGCCTGACATGACCAACATTAAACCATGTCAAGCCATGCCTTGTTGTTCAGCAGGTGCGGCACCGGCTGCCGCTGCTGCAGCACCTGCAGATGGAAGCAAGAGGCGGCCCAAGAAACTGCGGCATTAGTCTGTGAGCGTTTTGCCTGCTGCAAAGCCTGCAGCATAGCCGCCGAGCCCTCCATCACCTGGACGGCTTCGTTGAAGCGAGAGCCCCACCGTACACCAAACTTCCGACGATCCAAAGGGCACGAGACCGATTCATTTGCATAAGTGTACCTAGGCGAGTGACTGGGGTCAGCAAAGTCTCTGCCCGAAAAGTGCTGCTGTGGCCGACATTCGTTGCCAAAAGCTCATGGGATGGGCAACTGAGCTGTACATAAAGCACGCCGCTATTGCGACAATGTGTCTGCAGCTGAAAACTCTTTCAGATGTACACTGGACATGTGGCTTTGTCAAGACAGCGTGACTCCCTTTTGGGAAAAACGCTCTTGCTTCAGAGCAAGCTGCAAAAAGCAGCAAACGTGGCATTCGACAGCAACCTCTCACAGCACAGTGCACGACCTCAGCTGGAACTGTCAGGATGGCATGATCGGCTCACTTGCCAATGCAGAAAGGAATGTTGGCTACACTGGCTGTGGGAAATCGCCAACTTTCCCTACGTACCGGCGGGCGCTATATGAAGTCACTTTGCCACAATCTGATTGGTCCAGTTAAGCAAGAGATCAACATTTTGCTGCCAGCCCTGCGTGCGGAACTGCTACAATACAATCGCAAGCACAAAGAGAAAATGAGGACCACTCAAGCCAAGCAGCGGCGGACAACATGGCGGGACCACGCAGTCTGCTGCACGATCTGGATCTACCTGCGCAATGCTCCCGAGAAGCTTGCGCATCTTTCTTCCTCGGCTGACGGAATAGCTTTGGAACACTTCGCAGCAAGCTGCGACAAGAACAGAACTGATCTTCAAGACCTTACCAAGCCAAGCCACCCTTGGCTCGTCTAAGAACCAGCTCCTGCATGTCAGAAAAACTGTAGCAGGAAGCTGCTGCTGCACAAAGAACAGCTGGTCAACACCCAAGGTTGATTCACAAAAGCAGAGTAGAAGATCATGCTTTACACCTGCTTCTACTGTATTCTACGTGCCCCGTCTTTGCGTCCTGGTTGGTTTCGAGCCGCCAGCCGCCCTGATCAGTCAATGTACGTTTACAGTCTACAGGAGCGGGATGCTGGTCGTGACGTGGCTGCTCACCAGAAAGATTGACACTGACAGAGTCAGAGATGCCCTTCCAAAGAAAAGTCAGCCTTCTGGACCAGAAGTATGGCGCAGTCCTGATGATACTTGATAACCATCTTTTGAATGAAAGAGCTTGAGTGGTATTCAGCTCCGTCTCCTCATGGCCATACTGGACAGCCCAGCGAAGAGCAGTCTCGTTGGAGAGTTCCTGTCCCAGAGAAAGCCATGACATCAATTTTGGCGTCGGGAGGAGTGAGCGAGGCCTGGTCTACAGGACCACCAGCATCCAGGAGGACCTTCAGAATATCAGCATATGCAGGCTGCAGGGTGCTGGAATCTCTTGCCTTCAGCAGGTCCGGATCTCCCCATGAGGCTGCTCCTACCACAGCCTGCAACCCGGAAAAAAAATGGAAACAAATGATGGCCATCTTGAAGCTTTGCTTTGGAGTCAGGTCAGTCGCCTGCAAGGTAATAGAGGGATCAGCACCATGCCGGAGCAGCATCTTGATGGCATCCTCGTTTCCAGACCTTCTGCTGCTGCGCGGACTCTGGTGAATTTGGTCACCATCGCTCTTGAACATCAGAATGTGTTTGTGGCTAAGACTGCAGCCAAGCGCAAGCATCAAGGGCATAGTAACCATCCTTTCGACGAAGGGACAAAGAACCCGTAGACCAGTCATAGAAAGTTGCGTGGGACGGAGCGAGGAAATCCAGCATGGCATGCAGTCCTGCGGTCTCGGTGTATTAAAATCGACTCCCTCCTGCAACTTGTTCAGGTTGGTGCAACAGTGGCTTGTATGCGCCTGCGTGAAAGCTCTCCGGGTGCTTACATGATAATGTCCTCCCCCAGCTTCTCTAGCATTTTGACATCGTTGTTGCAGGCAGCAGCATGCACCTTCCATTCAAAGCTTCAAGCCTATGCTGCTGTGACATGAGCCCCTGCCTGCAGTGCCGGTTCCAAGTCGGCATACTGATCCTGAATGCAGCGCTAAGAGCAGAACATATGAAATTCAAACTCTGCCACAGGGCGAAGAAGAAAGTGAAAGTCCTGGCCCTTCTTGGCCTCCTCACCCTAGCAGTTTCCAGCAGGCGTTTCAAAGCTGCATGATTGGCCGGTCACAGTGCGCCTTCAGTTTCCTGGTGAGGAAGCGAAACATGGCGGAGCCGGCAATACGTTTTGAAGCTTGATCTTACGAGAGGATGCTTGCAAGCTTCATGCTGGATCTTTGCTCCTGTGGATCCTTCTTGCGCACTTACATAGACCTAGACCATGTTGATGGAAAATCAGCTTGCGAGCCCCCTTAAGCTTCTCGAGTTTCGAAGCTTGAACACAAACTTGGCAAGCGAAGCAGTGGCGTCACGATTTGCCGAGCTCGCAAGTACATGCCATGTGATGGATGTGACAGCCTGCCGATGGCTGTTGAGTTGTGTTGGAGCTTTGGCTTGAACCTGGGAGTTCAGTCTGCAACAACACAATCCCCTGTAGCTTTCTGAACGAAACAGATCCAAGAAAATAATGGCAAGAACAGGTACACAGCCGAAAAATGTCGGCTTGCTTTGAACCAAGCCCGTTTAAAAAGCATCAGCGAGGACTTGATGAACCTTCACAATTCACAACGTTGCGACTTGCAACTTAGCTGCCGATGAGTCCAGTGGGTTCCGTCAAAGACACCAGCTCGCTGGTTTGTCCACCACCCTGCAAAGCTCTGCCAGGACTAGCAACAAAGGCATACCCTGCAGGTACAGCTCCCCGCCAAGAAAATGTCATCCAGCTCCTGTCGGACAATTACAACTTCGGTTTCCACTCGCTCCGATGCGTGCGACCATACGATTGCTGTGTCGCATGGCGGTGAGGCAGACAGCAAACATGCTGAGCGGCTAAGCGTTCATCTTCCGAGTCAACATGTTACTTTGCTTGACAGCCTGGTGTGCAGTCGAAGCAGCGTTGGCTTGTGGGCGCACCTGCTGCTTGTTACCAGTGCTCAACAACCCCAAAATGCTTGACGATCTCTGGTCTTTGGCAACTGCAACTAGTGTGAACTTCACAACAGCTCCAACGTTTAGAATGCGCGACTGCAATTCTGTATGAGCAGCAGACGGATGTTCATGTTTCGGCAAGGACCGCTGTTTCCTTATTCCGGCCCCTGATCTCGCTTACTTAAAAAACACTCATAAACGCCATCCTCTTTTTTCTGACTTTAGGGGAATCTCGCTTAAATCTTAGGACCCAGGAGTTCAAGTAATATATCACTCAATGAAATACTCCCAATGATAAAACACCGACGTCCGTAGCCTTGGTTCTCTTCTGTTCTCTTGAAGGACTTTAGGTCATCGCTCATATACAACAGGCGCAACAAATCCCAACACGCCACCACCTTCAAGTCCCGCACCTCCAGTTCTGACGCCGTGGGCTTGTACTGAAACACCTCACGATAGGAACTTGCGCGGGCTGTGAACTTCAGAGACATCTGTGGATGCATCACAGGAGCTGGATTGTGCGAAGGAGAAGCAACAGCGGCGGCAGCAGGAGCAGCGGCAAGTGGCACGTGTTCCATGCACGAGTGCGCAAAATCAATGAGTAGGCATGTTTCTGACTCACCTGTGCAAGCTTACGGTATGTCCGGATGATATGTCTGCTGCTCCCTGACATGCGGGCAACAACCTGACCGCGCGGATCTCTGAAGGACCAGACGTCCGAGGCGCCAGATGCCTGTGAAGACTTGTAGGCACATGTTTTTTCCTTTCCACAGCCTCTACTTGCAAACGAGGGCCACCTGAAACATACAACCCCCGCCAGCACCAGAAACAAGTAGCAGGGGGCTACATGTCAAAGCCTCTTCCCAGTTGGGTCGCTCCCACTGGGTCTTGTTCATCACAGCCTTCGCATGGCTAAGTGGCAACAGAGCTTCTACAGTCATCCTCAGTGCCGCGCGTTGTGAAAATACTCCTTGCCATCATCTGTAGTGTACCTATGCAGAAATCGCGAAACAGACTAAGGAAACACACGTGAAGAGAAAACACCACTGCAGCCACTGCAAGCTGTCGCTGGCCTTTGCCAGTTGGGCGGCAATCCCATTGACATGGTGTGCAGACCAAACTTGTTGCTTCTGGCATGATCCAGTCATTGGCTTTATAATCCTCAGCCAAGATTAGGGGGTCTTTGCTCTACTTCGGCATGCTCTGCACACTTTCAACAGTGCAGCTCGCTAGTCAGCTCTGCTGCGGCAGGTTCCCAGATGTTCCCAGCGCAATATGCGCAATCCAAGACAACGGGAAGGAGGCTCAGCAAGATGTTGAAAGCCAGAGGTTCTGGTCGAGAAATTTTGTTGCTCGCATGTGAGGAGGCATGCATTTAGGCAGCCAGCGCGACATCGAGATGGGACTTGTCGACCTGGAGCTTGTGGACCCTTCCTTGCTGCTTATTGACAAGCTTATGAGATGATGCAGCCGAAGCTTCAGGGCGCGCCCCAAAGCGTGCAGACATGACCTTGCCGAGAGGTGGCTCTAGTCAAAAGCATTATCTCCTGCCCTAATGTACATGGTCTGGGCAGCGCTGTGAAACAGCTCGCTGGTGAGACAGCTTATCACCCACGTCCAATTGAGAGCGAGGTTTCATTCTACAACCCAGCCGTCACAGAGCAGGAACTGTGCAGGATCATTGTGGAGGCAGATGGGGGCACAAGGCTTGGTTTGGCCTGACTTTTGGTTCCAATCTCTGTGAAGGAAGTCAATATGGATTCATCTCAACAACTATGGCAACAGCCCTTGGCCACGACGCGCACACTGATGACTGCTTCTTGTCACGCTCTTTGCTGCAGCTTGCTCTAGTGCTCCAATTACAGGGCGTGTTTCAAGGCAAGCGCTGCATGACACTGCGACAATGACACCTTTAGCGCCACTGGAAAAAAACGGATGGGCTCTCAGATCCTGGCTACAGCCACCTACCAATCAGTCCGAGTCCTGTGCTCATGACTCTCAGTCATTTGGCGAGCAGCTTAATTCCACCTGGAACTTTGTAGATTACGATGGCATCGCCAGGGTCGTGGAACCAGGCAGAGCCATTAGAGGCAAATAAAAACCTTCAGGTAGTCAAGAAACTGAAGAACCGTATTTTTTGTCTGCAAGAGTGAGCAAGGCTCTTGCTCCTGCTTCATCCGGCGACAAGGCGAGTTGGAGGGCAACGTAGCGCACGAGATGCTTCAGGTGCTTGAAAGCATAAGCGAGACATTTGCATGCGATGACAGCTTCCACGTCGCAAGAATACAACTGCTTATGAAAACAAGCTTCTGTGCAAGAACATGAAAAACTACATCAGCAACAGATTAACGACAGGCATCGATGTCATCGCGGCTGTCTCAATCTGTAAGTCAATATGAGTAAAGGGCCAGGATGGGCCAAAAACAATGTCCAGGACAGATTCAAGCCCTTGCAGAACTGCCTGCTTCAGTTGGTGTTGACCCAGTTGATGAACCTTCAGTCAGTCAGGAAGTCAGTCAGGAGCGGAAGACTGGATACACCGAGATGAGCTGGGGTGCACACTTGCCATCTTTCCAATAGCTCTTTCGACCTGTCCCCTGGTCAGGGCTTCAATGGCATGTCCTTTATGAAGTGGGTTCGAGGCACACTGAATGAGTCAAGTCGGGATGTAGCCTTGGACGTGGTGACCACGCCCATGCCGTGCTGCTTGCCATTGATCTTGGTGGAACAAACTGTTCACACAAGCTAAGGTCAAAGGAAATCCTCCCGCAAAAAAGGTTCACTGACATGCTAAAAATCATAGCTTGAAAACATGAAACCCAAGTCACTTGTGTCTCGAATCAGGCACGGTGTGGGCACTAGGTCATCGGGCTGTACAGATGCGCTGCTTTCTGAGGTGCTAGCCCACTGGCCCTCGTAGGTGCGACCATCCTTTTAAGTTCAGCACGTGAGGACAGCGAGGACTTGGCGCATTGAGCTCTGAGATTCTGGCAGGCCAGGTCAAGGTGCCCTCACCCTCCTGCAGGGAGCAGGCCAGGGGCAACTAGCAGGGGAAGATTTGCACCGACCCTCAACTCTGTCTGACACACAGCCATACACACACCAGGCTCGCGTCCTTTTTGCCGTGGCTGAAATCGCCCTGTCGTGCGTAAGTGGAAGTTTAATGGTATTCCTGGCTGCTGTTTTGGCCTCAAAGATGCGACCATCTGGCCACCGCATTGTGCCGGCTCCATGCCTGCAGCTTGGCTCTTGGAGTCTGAACAGCCTACAATCCATGCAAAAGGGAATATACCCCCTGTGTTGTCAGGAGCAAGCGCACCGCTGGTTTCGTCAGTGTATTTTCTCGCCATGGAACAACCACTGCTTCTAGCCATCTCTCATACCTCTCAGCTGTCCAACGTAAGGTGCCGACATTTGGTTTTCTACCCAGTCGCCATTGTACTGGCGACCATCTGCCCAAACATAGCGGCCTGCCGGACGCAGTTGAACTTTGCATGATGATGCTTCCACGCTCAGCGCATCTTCTCTTCAGATGCATTTGCATTCTGAGATGGCAAGCACGCCCTGGCCTTCGCCGTGCATGTCGTTATTCAGGAAGCTCCCCTGCCACAACATACAGCATCTGCAGAATAGGTCAGAAGCAATGCAGTGACATTGCTCTGTCAGCTCTGAGGGAGTCTCGCGCCTCGTACATGCAGCCTTCCCCCCACATGAACTTGCCATGACCATGCTTCCTGGCGAAGGAAGATTCCAGAGCACATCTGGCTTCAATCCCTGAAGCGGTCCTGCCATCTTTGAAGGAGCCGGTGAACACAGAGCCGTCACCCCATCTTTCAATCCCTTGGCCATCCTGTCCAAGACGAGCCATGTAAGATTGTCCATGCAACATGGCCGTCGTGTTTTGCGCAATCTGGCACCCACCAGGGTTCGGAGGGACCACTGCAGGGTTGTGTTTGCACGGGATGCTGGTGTGCCGGTCGATGTCGCTCTTTGGATGATCGCAGGCGAAAGACTGCAAAGGGGCTACAAGCGCATGACTGAACACGCCTGCAGGTCGTTCAACCAGTCGCCTTCGTATGTGGAGGCCTTCGCGGTTGCAAGCTTCTCTAGGAGTAACTGTAGTCACAATACTATAAGTGACGGCCGCACTAGCCGTGACTATCGCAGTAGCAATGACAGCCTAAATAACAATGGTAGCAAGAATACTAGAGACGCAGTGACAGTAATGGCTCTTCTTGCAGCAGTACGTACTCGTGATAAAGAGCAGTGATGGCACTGTTTGTACAGCGCTGGCAGCGTCGCTAACAGTCATAGTAGCCGCAAGAGCAATGATAACAAGAATGAGTACCAGCAACTAGTAAAAGGATTACGAATCATAATAGTATTAATGATTCAGTGACGATGGCACTAAAAATCATGATCGTAAAGTTCTGCAAGTCGCCATCACAATATCAGCAGCACTAGTAGTAGGACCATGGTCCGCGTCCGGCCGTGGTATAAGCCCTATATTTTGTGTGTTTCACTCTCTAGTCTTGAAACCTGCATTTCGATGCAAACACGTGCATCGGCCTAGCGCGGTCAAAAACGCTCGTTTTCAAAAAGTGTTGAATTTTGGTGTCCGATTTTTTGACGTCCATGCGCGCGAAATAACAGTTCCGGCAACTATTCCTTTGTTTTTGCGTTTCTCTCATTTTGCATTTCTCGTCGCTTGCGTTTTTGCATCGTAAAATGCTCAAAACCTCAGTATTGGTGCGTTCGACCTTTTTTCACTGCTTATCCGTTCGGTCTTGCGTGTGAGGAAGTGCCAAACGTTTCGTCTTTGCGACGCGCTTCTTTAGCTATTTTTTTCGCTGCGTGCTTCTTCGTTGGGTGTGCTGCTCAAAGCCCCAGTTTCGGCGCGCTCGAGCTTGTCTCAATGCTTGGTTCAATGGTTGCCTCGTCGTTCTTGCGGGTGGGGAAATACGAAACGTTTTGTTGTTGCGGCGTATTTCCTGCGCTGCTTGCTACTGCGTGCTTTTGGAATGCAGTCGGTGCTGGGGGGCGGGGGGGGAGGGGTACATGCGAGTAACGTGCAGCGTTTTTTCCTGCATTCCACTCCTTCAGTATGAGAATCATCTCGCAGTATGTCCGTTTTCGTTTGCTTTGCTTCCTCGAGGGCAGTCGGTGGGGGGAGCAAGCCACGTGCAGCCTTTCCTCCTGCGCACGACTCTTCAGTATTAGAAACATCTGGCAGTATCTCCGCTTTTTTGGGAACACTTGCAACCATTCATTTGAGGATAGAATTTGAGATCTGTGGATCCATGATCGTGTGTGTGTCATTTCCTGGGTGCCCGTAAAGAAACCTTGCTCTCTTCAACAAACGTATGCTTGTCATCTTGCCCGCACGCGCTGTTTTCTTTTCTTGTTTCTTGAGACAAGCTCCGCCTACGTCATGACGCCATGGTTTTCTGTCACCTTGGCCGCGGACCTGGTCCTGCGCCATGGCGGGCAGTTGCTTTCGGCTTCTTTGGCTGGTTTTCGAACCTTCTCTGTCGATGACATCGAGGGTGCATTGTTGGGTATTTGCCTCGTCATTTTTCTCATGCGATAGATTTCTCGTTGTTTTATTCTTTCGGAATCTTGATGAGAATGTACATCTTGTGCCAGTCGCCCGGTCCAGCCAAATCGTCACGCGCGCCTTTGTTTTCGCTGAAAGTCGTCGAGGACTGGCATGTAGCTGCCTGCTGTAGCACTCTGCTTTTGTGCTTCAGGGCGACTGCCGTGGAGATGATTGGCGCGCTGTGCTCCAGACATTGCCGCCAGAGCGGCTGGTGTTTTGGTCGCCGTGGGTTGTCGTCCGCATAACGGCCCAAAGTATTCAGCCCAAATGTCCTTGACGTAAAACAAAACGGGCCCTTGTATAAAGAAAAATCATAGCTCCAAGGATGAAACCCCAAGAGTCGCTACCAATCAAAAAAGCACCAACAAGTATTAGGCAAACATGATTTTTGGCCATGTCAAGATGTTGAACTCGCTTAATACCCCAGCTTCGGCACCGAAATTGGGCTTACAATCCACGGCCTTCGCGGACGGTGCACCTAATAGTAGTGGACGTTGTCATAGGCAGCGGCGGCGGCGGCGTACCAAAAATGGTACTGATCGTTGTGACACTGGAAAAGTGCAAACGATGACAACAACAGTAGCAACTGCAGAAAGGGTCATAGGAGAAATGGTACTAATGGCAATAACAAAAATGGCAACACAACAATCGTGACAACATATGAAGATATCAAAACAAGAAAGCAGCCGTATTGCTAGTAGCAACGCTACTTGTAATTGTCAAGATGGAGATTACAGATTTCCCGCTGATGGCAAGAAAAGGCCAACAAAATAGAAGCAGCAGAAAGGTTGAAGCAAAGAGCAGGAAGCAGCGAAGCAACAGGAAGCAAAAGGCAGTTGGCTAGAGACAGGAACAAGAAAAAACAGAGTGCGGAGGCCAGGCAGGGAAGGCAGAAAGCAAAATAAAAACAGACAAAACAATCACCAGCCAAAAGCGGAAGGCCAGAAGCAAAACCAACCGAAACAAAAACAAAAACAGATATGTTCAGCTTTCTTCTGCAGCATTGCTCCTACGACGCAGGTTGCATGTTCAGTGCATCAATCATCTTCAAGGTAAGAAGCCAACAGGGCCCCGCCTCGGCCAAGGTTCCGATGCCATCACAAATCAGTCTACCCTTTCCATCCTTGGCATCCTGAGAGTCGCGGAAGTTGCAGGTTTAGGGTTTTTTTAGGGGTTTAGGGTTTAGGGGAATAAAATGAATAATGGAGTCGAAACGGCAACGCAATGGAGGGCTGGGATGAACATGGCTCAGCTACCAGGTTTCCTGCACCAGCTAGCGCCTGGCTACGGAAATCTACGGAATGACGCTTACCTAACTTGTGGAGCTGAAGAAAGCATCTGAACTGCTAAGAACTACCAAGGCTTGGCAAAGCTGATTCTTCCCTTCCTAGAAGGCGCACAAGGGAGTGCGTGCTGAGAAAAGTTTCACGGAATCAATGGCTTAGAATGCTGCTAACTCAAGAAGGTTGGAGTAGGCCTGACTGAAATCTCCCATCCGGCTGGCTGCTAGTGGTATACCCCCTGCACTGGGAGGCACCTCTTTGTACTCACCTTCATAGATGGCTCCGTTTGCATAAGTGTACCTGACACAAATGGGTTTGGGTTTCTTGGCTGCAGAAAGATAGATGCCTCTCATGATGCAAGGCATGCGCACTTTGCCACACCATGTTTCTTGCCATTTTTGAACTGGCCCTCATAGACAGCTCCGTCGGGCAGGGTCAGCGTTCCCTGCATAAGCGACAATCCAGCGGTTCTGGAGATGAAACACCGAGGATGGAGACAGGAAAGGATAGGAAGGGAGTGAGGGAGAGAGGGGGGGAGGGAGCGGAAGGGAGCGGAAGGGAGTGCGAGAGAGAGAGAGAGAGACGGACAAAGAACAAAACACAGCACTGAAAAGCTGGGTAGAACCTCTCCATTGAAAACGCCGTCTCGACACTGTCCGTTGTAGACCTCGAGCACGTGCGCACACCACTGCCACGAGAACATGGCCCACATCGGTAGGCTCAGCCCAAGCGTGGAGCAGAGCCATCGTCCAGGGTGATGCGGACATCCTGTACGCTGTATGTATCGCTAGAATTGGCGTCATGAAGCCAGTTCTTTGTTCACTGCAAGCGTGATCTGAGCTAGTCCAGGCCTCCAATACGGACCCATCGGTGTCCTGCACATTTGCGGGCTTTGGAGAAACAACGAATTTGCATCAAAGATGTTGACTTGCAAGTAGGAGACTCTTGTGTCAGGCCTGCGGAAGACCAGCTGTTTTTTCATCTGGACGACCTGAGAGGACTCTTCTAACGTCACCCACAGGCTGCAACGCGAAGTAGCTGCAAGCCCTCTTCCTTGTCATGACGATACCGCTCAGCTTCACCCGTTCCGCTTCTTCTTGGTTGGCCTTCCCTCAGCCCTTGATGCTATACGCGTAGGCAAGATCTAAGCCATGCTGCGTATGGTTGGGACTTCAAGCTTTGCAGCCGCTGCCTGCAAGACGTGCATTGACATTTGCATTCACATATGCAATAAACTGCACATACAAGTGGTGTCGAAGTAAAATTCCCATTTTGGCGGGATCCGAACAAAGCGCACAGGTCCAACGCAGGCCTTTGGCAGCGATGAACTGGCTGCTGCACCCTGGCGCACTTTGTTGACTGAGATGTGAAGTCACACGAGAAGACACTGCCACATGGCACGTTGGAAGCGTTGCTTTCTTGTGCCTGCCCCGGTCGCTGCACACCAGCTGCCTCCTGCTGCAACAAGCTGATAGCCAAGCTGTTGTCATGAACGCGCAGACCGCAAATGGTATATCCTCTGCCCCAGGGGTTAGATTCACCTTCGGCACAGGAAGCTTTAAGCGTCACATGGAATCAAGCTGACGCTGAATGTCTCCAAGCCACGACAGGTTGCTTGTCACCGAAGTTGCACTTCGCCGACTGCACAGGAGCTGCTATGCGTGCCAATGCTACTGGACAGCTGAACGGATGCATGGCTCCCATGAGGGTGAAGAAAATGGAAATGCTGGGGGTTCACTGGGTGTAAAAAGATTTGTCTGGCACCCATTCGCCTCGCCGGAGCAGTTGCACGCACCCATTCTTCAGGGCACCTGGATCTGATCTGAAATGCATATGCGTGTCTGCGATCAATCAGCACGGGCCAACAGCCGCCTCCGCTCGAAAAAAGACTACATCCCGTAAGTTTGCCGAGCCGAAACAAGGTCTAGGTCGGCGAGCAAATCACTAGCAACTGCAAGCTTGTCTCCCGGCTGACGCCAGTGGTTGAATCGCACAAGTCCTCCTGGTTCTGCGCCTGACTGCCTGGGGGAAGGCCTGCGCCCTGCTAGATCAACTAGAACCTGAAAGAGTTGGCAAGTTTCTCAGGGACGATACTGCCAATGTTTGGCAGCAAGGATCACTCCCAAACGACTTTTGTGAAACTGTGCTTTCTGAATGGCGAGTGCCAGCATGTTGCCGCTGCTGGGCCCAGACATGTGCTTCAAACAACTCTCGGAGTAAAAAGCACCCAACGAAGTCATGTCGCATGATTTGCCCACCACTGGCATTGCGGCCACTCGCGGACGCCATTTTGCAGATGCGGTTTTCGATCTGCAGTTTCAACAGCATCCCCTGCTGGCGTCAGCCCGGGCCATCGAAGACCTGTGCAGGGCGTCCCATCCATACCAACATCATCAGCAAGAGCAGCGAAATCCCCTACTACTGCTGCTTCAGCTGCTAATACTGCCACTCCCACCACTACTACTACTACTGCTACTACCATTACTCCTACTTCCTACTCCTACTCCTACTCCTACTCCTACTCCTCCTCCTCCTCCTCCTCGGCGGCGTCAAAACAGACCCCTGATGCTGTCACAATGTGTGTTTCGCCACAGCTGGAATGTCATTTTGCTGTATCTCAAGTGGACCTATTCCGGGTCTCTCTTTTGCAACCGCTTGGGTTTCTGAGGTAAAACTGTGCGCCCGTTGCAGGCTTCAGTGTTGTAGAGGGTTCAGAATTTAGGTTTGGGAACATGTCTTTGGCAAGCCGAGAAATACTGACCTTCGCAGCATTTTGGGTACTGTTTACTGCTGGTCCCGTGAGCGAAATGGCACTTACAGATTGTAATTGACGTGATTTTATGCAACAACAGCAGAAACGGTAACATGTCGTTGTGTCTTGCAAGAAAAGTTGTGCGGCAGTAACTTCTTTTTTCAGGAACAGCTTCAGCGTTGCAGGCAGGAACCAATGGACTTGAACAGCACGTCCCTGCTGCTGTGCAAAGACCGCCACTGAAAGCTCCGCGCCGCACGTGCGCAAGCGAAAGTATAGGATACTCTGGCAGGTGGATGCTTTGCCGCACGAACGTCATTAGCAGACGAAATTATGGGATAGTCTGGCACGTGGATGCTGGTCACCGTGTGCTCTTGGAACACGAACGCTATCATAGTTTGGGCATGGGTGCTCTGGTCACCGTGTGCTCTCGGAACACAAACGCAATTATGGTTTGGGCGTGGATGCTCTGGTCACCGCATCCTCTTGGAACACGACCGTTATCATGACGTTATTATGGTTTGGGTATGGGTGCTCTGGTCACCGTGTGCCCTCGGAACACGAACGTTACAGATTATGGTTTGGGGATGGGTGCTCTAGAAAGGGTGGGCGATGCGGAAGCCAGTCAGCTTCAAGAAAGACAAGATATCACAATCCGGAGCGCGACTGTGCAAATCGAAGGAATGAACAAACAAGCCCTCCAGATGGGGATGCGATTTACAAGCCGCTGGCTGCTGCTACTACTACTTCTAATAATAATACTACGGCTACAACTACCACCACCGCTTCCACTGTCACCACCACTGCCACTGCCTGTTGCCGCGGCGACTGCTACCCTGCAATGACCATGGCCACCGCCGAAGTCACCACCAAATGCTGCTGCCAGTGCTTCTGCTTCAGCTGCTGACTGCTCCTGCCACGGCCACTGCCAGCCGCTACTGCCGCCGTCACCGCTGCAGCAACATGCATAGTGTTGTTAGAAAAGCTACTATGATTTTGGATGCTGAGCGCTGGCTTTCGTCTTGCTCATTAATCTGCTGTATTGCATCGTTGCTTTCGGCTGATCTGGTCCTGGCAAACATTGCAAGGAACACCCAGCCGTTGCCTCTGAGTCATAGTCCTGGTCTTCCGCTTCCTCTTCCTCTTCCTCCTCAGCAACTTGCAAGATGGATGAGACTACATGCTTGCAGTCTTGTTCCTAGGTTTGCAAAGACCAGGCATTCATAGAAGTTCACGCCGAAGAAGCACTCACTGCGTCGGCTGATGCCCACTGGTATCTGAGGAGCGCACGTAATCTGAGAAATCCTCAGCCACATCCAAGCCTGAACCTCAAGCCTGACTTAAAACGTCAGCCAGAAATAACTGCTGACATGTGGAGTCTAACAATCTTACAACACCGAGGCGCCCAAATTTGCGAAAGATTCAGAGCAGGCACCAACGTCCTGCGGGAAGCACAACTTTTGCAACGCCCAAACATGCGTCACCATGATGGAAATGTCTGCATGTTTGAAGTTTGAGGAGCTCTGGGACTTTCTATGCCTTGAAGTGAGCAACCAGGCTGCATGTGATGAGCTCAGGCCCTCGCGGGCGCCGACTCGGAGGACGCAGCATAGCAGCCTTGCGTAGATGCAATCAAAGCTGGAGCACATCCTGCGTCAGCATGCTCAGCTGGGAACTGCCAGGGGCTCTGCTGAAGACCATACGGAAGGCAAGGCAACAGTAGCCTGCGACGCAGACGCCGCAATCTTGCAGGAAAGCACGCAAGTGCTGAGTGGAACAAAGCGGAAGCCTCGTGCGCCCGCGCGGCATGCAGCTCTGCGCCCACAACGGCAACATGGCATGACTGCGCCTGCGGCTTACAAAGGCTTGACACCAACATCAGGGAGTGCTCGGGGCCTTTGCTGAGCTGCTGCGCTTCAGCTCAGAGTGGAAACGCCGAACCAGCTCCCGCAGCCTTGAGTGAGCACTATGCCTCTCTAGCTGGAGGGGCTGGTTGGCAGTCCATGAGCTCACAAAACAAGCTGTACTCCATAAAGCTGTTCTTCAGCTACCCAACTCAACATAAGCAGAAATGCAAAGAAATGCCGTCCACCGACTTTGCCTTGCTGCTGCCTACAGCTTGCAGACATATCCATTCCATCAGGAGCCGGCGCTGCATTTTCGCGCTCCAGACGACGGACCTGGCTCCCGAGTCGCTTCAGGCGCAAGCCAACTGAAGGTTGAGAGAGCCTCTTCGCTCGGCTGGGAACCTGAAGTAATTGCTTGGTGAAAAGAAAATGCACCCTCCGATTGCTGCCACATTGCTGATGCATCTGAACTGAGAAGCTTGCGGCTTAAACCCGCTCGCTCTGTTCGCTGAGTATCATCTTGGAAAACATGCAGATTGAAAAAAACAGCATACCTCTCCCACTATTACATTATGTAGCATGTGTAAGTCTCTGACCACCAGGTCCTGCGTCACCCATCCACGGCCTGTCTGGACACCGTAGCGAAGATGCTGCAGATTCACAGACAGCGGCCTTCTCACTGCATCCACGGCAATCTCTGCAGCGCTGGCCTGCAGAGGACATTTCACTTGCGACATCTTGTGACCTAGGTCCTAACAAGTCAGACTGCTCAGACTGCACCTGGCCTTACCGTCCAAGGCCTCGCGCTGCGGACTCTGAAGCACTCTGAAGCTCGGACCAAACTGTGCCCGAGACCGAGCTTTCTCTCCGAGAGCTTGGCAGATTTCTCGCCATGCAAGACGGCCTTGTACGTGGCCTTGCAGTTCTGAGTGTGTCAAGCTGTCAGGAAGCAGCTGAAGAGACGTCACAACAAAACATTCAGACTCGGAAGGCAGTCCTTGATCTCCCGCAAGATGGGCCCGAAGACATCATCTGTGCCTCAGAGGTTCGCAACATCTGCATCATGAAGTTCAACCGCTCAAAGCATGCAGCTGGGATCCGCTGCGAATGATCTCCTCAAAGATGCCAGTCTCTCCTGTGACAGGTATGAACCATCAGATGCTCCACGTGCGCAGAAAGCACTTCAGCGGATCCTGCCCTTCTGGGCGCATTTGAGGCAACAGCGCCTGTCAGTGAGAAGACTTCAGGCAAAGCTGCAGCACGTCCACCACATGAGAAGAAAACATGCACAATGGACTCGGCCTGAAGAGCCAGCCTGCATATGAAAGGGGGTGGGCACTGAAGTCGCAAAAGTATAAGGGAATATTTGCAAGGTAAATCGAGGACCAACCAGGTCTCCACACGGAAGCGAGCAACTTAGAGGGCGTTGCAGGATCCATCCAGGAGGCAGAACGTTTGTTTTTTTCAAGCGGTGGAGAAACTGGGAACCACTGATGCTGATGATGCCAGGCCCTAGGCCATGCAAGTCTGGCCTTCCACCCCTCCCAAACTGCAGATTCACCACACGTATCGCTCGCCAACCAGCTCGCTTTTCAGTCAAACCTGTTCTTGACATGGGGCATGCCCAGGGAATGGCCTCACTACTTTTTCCGACCACATTAACATTGATCTGATTGCTTTGGCATGTGGGTCCCTTCGAAGGGCATGCTCTCAGACATACACGTACTGCTTGAAGCTGACTGGATTGCTCTGCGCTGCTTCCTGCAGGAGAATGACTTGCAGCTGGGGCACAAAGAATACATGCAACATTGCGTTCCATGCATTGCAAGCCTCTAGAGTAAAGATGTCATGCAGAGCACACATGACGTACTGGTCCATTATTGCTTTGTTGGACCCATACCCCAACCCTCCTGCCCAAACCGCAAGCCTAAACGGTCGTCACACAACAAGCAGCTACTCAGGGTCGGGATGTCTCACACTAGCTGCTGAGCACCACAGCCGACCCAACGTGAAAGTTCATTTTCCGTCTTCAAGTCTTGCTGCCTGTGTCCTCTCGCAGTGTCCCAGCAGACCTGCCAAACACCAATCCCGCTTAATCCGGGCTTGGGCTCAATCATGCAAGGCATTGCAGGCCTGCTGACTGTGCTCGCTGAAGAGACATGCCCTCCTTGCGAGCTTGCACGGCCGCCGCACAGTGTGCAACCGCGCGACCACGGCCCACCAGGCTTCCTGCTCCAGGACTGCATGGATGGCAAGGCTTAGGCACTGCTTCAGCAACGCAGTGCACTGCCTATGCTCCGGCAACCAGGGCTTGGTCCGGAGACTCCGGAGAGCGGCTCAACGGCAGTCTGCGCGCGAAGGGCTGCCATTGCTGCAGCGAACCCCTGGCAGAGAAGGTAAGAGAAACGCAGAAGATCGACCGGCCCGGCTGATTCTCGCCTCTGATGATGACAGCTTGGAAGACTTCGTCGGAACGGCAGACTGTGGTCGCATCCTGGCAACGCTACATGTCTCAGATGATCAATCGTCAGCTCTGCTCTCCTTGCCTGCCACTCAAGCCGGTCTGGAGTTGCTTCCCGCCGGTTCCAGATGCCGCATCCATGGTGCCCTTGCATGTGCCACGTACTCTGGACCGAGCAGTAGCGATGCATAAGCCAAGGTGGACTCCCAAAAAAGGTAGACCAGGGTTAGCCCTCTAAATGATCCACGAGATCACACATGCTATGGTGTCTTGATCCTGCAGTGTTCAGCTCCCAGCCTGTGCGCCGCGGCGTACAATGCATGCCACCTCTGCTGCAGAACTGGGACGTGGAACGGGTCGGTGAAGCGTCAACGTCGTGCCAAACCGAAGCGACCTCAGAGACAAGTGACATGGCACAACTTTTGGAGGTCGTGAAACTTAGCAACGAGTTTCTCACGCTGCTTGCAGATGCGGAGATCGCATGCAGCTGGTGCTGAAAGATGAGCAACCTGGGCTGCATTCCAAGGGCGCTTGCCACGTTCCAAGTGCTGCTTGGTGGCTCCTTGCAATCCAAGCACCCTTGGCACTAAATCTAGCCTGCAATGGCTTTCCGGATGGTGCCATTGTCGTGCAAATGTTGCCGCAATTTCGCGAGCGACTTTGGAATCGTGTGTCATGTTTCTGTGTCTTTGTGGATGTTGAAGCCTGCGGCTGGCTATGTCTTGTTCTCATGCTTGAGACGGGAGTCAGCAAGCGGAATCAGCCTCAATCAGAAGCCAGCAATCAACACAGTTCAGCTTGGCTGATTGACGCAAAAGACTGCTACTACAATGTGCCAATTGGGTTGACATCCGTGGGTTATCAGCAGGCAGTTTGGGTCTTTTCAATGCCTCCCAAACCTGTCCCCCCAGTGGAGGCTTCAACCTGGAATCGCACGATTCCGCCCAATGCTGGTGATGAAGCAAACAGAATAAGTTTCTCGCCACTCAGCATCAGCTCCGCCATCTCCAGCATTGTGGCCCCGCTTAGCATGTCATCCACATCATCGGGTTACATTAACGATTAAGATGAAAGTTGATTGAGCAAGGCAGTGATGCAAATGGTCTTGTCAAGGCGTCTTGATGACATAGATCTCACTTTGCTGTACCACCTTGCATCCTGCACATCATGGCCCCTGGCTCATGCGGTCTCATGTCAATCTTGCAACCTTTGCGTGCGGGCTTCCACTGCCGCTCGCCTCGGGGCTCTTTGAAGCTCAAGCCGAGCAGAAGGCTAAAAGATATTTGCCACTCCCCAGTTAAGCGAAGCGGCCATTGGCGTGGCAGGCTGGCGGCCGGGAGCCTTTCTCGGACTGTGACCAAGACACAAAACACAAAAAAAACAAACAAAAAGGCCATCGCTGAGATGCGGGCCGCTCCGGGCCTCTTTCGTGCGAAGGGGTTGCTTGGAGTAGCCCTCGCTGAGCTGGGCGCTGCAGGCAAGACCGGCAGCTCACCAATGTCTCCGGCAACCTTTCATACAATCTCAGAAGTTGTTTTCTTGGCGGGCAATGCAAAAGAAGCCTTGGGTTCCGCAGGCGCATCGCAGGGAGCCACTTTGCTGTCCTCCTTTGCTGACCTGCTCACTTGCTTGCGATTGCTTGCGCTCGCAGGTAAGCGTTTCAAATCCTGCTGCAGCCGTTCAAAGACTTGAGCCACCAGCATTGCTGGCCTCTCCACTTCTCGCGTTTCGGAGCCTTGCCCAATCTGACCACTATGCTCGAAGCTGGCGTTGGCTGTGTGCCTGGTTCTTCGAATTCTCCTGGCTTGAAAAGTGGAGGTAGTTCTGGCTTCGGTGCAGGCCTTGCACGAAGTGAGCTGGCTGTCGCAAGTGCTTGGTTCCAAACCACTTTCACTCTGTCAACGCATGCATTCCACGCTTGTCGGGCCGCACGTTGCTGCACGCGACGCGCACCCCTTGATCTCAGGGACACTGTGGTAATCTTATGTAATGTATGTGTGTCCAGTCTTGACAGGTGGGGTCTACTTCTATTTGCAAGGTCTGCTTCAGCAAGTCTTAGCCTTGGTGCCTTGACACGCTTCAGGTACATGAGAATGCAGCTGAGACTTCATCTTGCACCCAGGATGTGGCCCTGCACAGAAAACTGTTCTCTTTCAGCAGCTGCCTGCTTCGGATTACGCCTACTTGTTTGGCTGGCAAATGGGTGTCAAGGTGAACTCTGCAGCAGGACCTCCATTTTAGTATCCCAGCGGAAGGTATCGAGAGCCACGCGCAATGGGTCGCGGTAGGGCAGCTATTTCGTCTGCCAGTCTGTGCTGCTTTGCTTTCTCTGCGAGCATGCGGGCCATGTCTAAGACCTGGCTGATGAGCATATCTCGAGCTTGTAGTTCTATCGATGTATGACACAACCACAGCTGCGAGCTACTAGCCGAAGAAAAGTTTGGAGAGCTGAATTGAACTTGATAGTCATCCAATTGCAGTCATCCAATGGAACTAATCAAGCTGCAGTAGGTGCAAATCAAACGTGATAGCCTCGGTTGTCTAAACACTCCGTTGAATCGGTTCCACTTGATTCTCCCAACCTTTGTTAGCAGGTTTTGTAAGTGTGACTGACTCCACAGTAGTTCGTAAGCGTTGACCTTGCATGGCTCTGAACTTGGGGATGTTTCGGGATTTTGAAGATCTTGGATGATCCCAACAGCGCTTCATTTTTCGGAGAGGCGTTGAATTAGCATTCACAAGTGGATAAATCACCGGTCCATCATCAAGCTTGAGGCGTCTTGATTCGCAGTAACGAGTACCGTAGCTATGCTTAGTAACTTACAGGATGCTGACAAGTTCCTACCGCCTCTTCTCTTTCCAGCTGGTGGTTTTGCACCGGCCCTAGCCACCGGCTACAGCCGTAATCCTAGAGCATGTCCGCAACATGCCCACAACGGCTGGCCAATGGCCAAATGATTCTTAGTTGCTCAGGCCACAGGGCTTAATGGGTGCATATCAGCCTTGGCATTGCTTCATGTTTGCAACTGCCTCGCAACTCAGCAAGCTCATCAAGGTCAACATGTTGCGCGCAAATCCTTATGGCTTGGTTGAATAGTCGGGTTCCAGCAGCACTAGCACTATCTTCCGATTGCAACTTGTCCTTCCACATGAGAATCCAAATTAAATGAAGACCGGATTGTGGATGTGATTCTAATGCAGCACCTGGGCGTGAGATCGATTAGTGACTAGATACCTAGACCTCGGGACAACCAGAATCCACTTCTCTGACCCAAGCGTTTCAGCTGAAAGCGCCTTGGCCGTACCTCCCATGCTTGCCAGATAGAACCTGAAGTAGCACAAAAGCCCAAAAAGAAGACAGCAAAAATGAGCCGCTTGGGGCCGAGGCTTGGCCACATGATGGGCGCCTTAGTTGTTGCATGCTTTAAGTTGGTAATTAGGGGGGATGAAAGACAGTCCCATGAGGAGTTGTCTCAATGAGTTCACTTATAACAGCTGCAGCTACAGCTTTGGGGGCAATCGAGCGCCTGGCGCTCAACTTCGTCACACTTGGCCAGCAGGGTAAACAGCTTGAGCACGCCACTCTTGCACCTCTTCTCTAGGGCATCAACCTGCAAGATGGGAGTATGGAGGAGTTCCACGTGAACCACACCAGTACTTGCAGGCCTGCTGCTGCTGCTGGTCCTCGTTAAGCATGTCCATTGCCAGTAAGTCCTGCTGTGGCTACCATGATGCAATGATCACTTTTGGAGGATCAACGATTCATGATGTGGTCTTGAAGGGTGCTCCTGAAGGTGCCTGAGGAGCAGCTGGTCTCGAAACGCCGCCTCAATAGCCTCCCCTGCTGCGGGGAATACCCCCAAGCACAGCTTCCATGGCAGCTGGCGGGCGGAGACGGTTCCTGTAACTGCACCGACAGTCATGGCTCATGGAAACTGCTGCAATCCCACTATATGTTGACAGCAACCGTTTTTGCTCTGATCAAGCCAGTCCTCCCACCCCAAAGAAGGGCTCCACGGTAGAGGCTTCTGTCGATTCGCCAAGCCCTTCAGCCTGCCCAGCAAGATCAACTTTCTGCGAAACCAAGCCACTTGCAGCATTCAGTACTTAGTGCTGCCTCTCGGGGTCTTGGCCACGGCTCCCTGTTGTTCAAGACTTCCACGGCAAGCAGGGCACCAGTGGGTGCATCAATCACCCACATCGGAGTCTCCTTGCAAGGGAAAGCCAATCACCGAATCTACTCACATGTCCAACACGTCATAGGTTTGAGCTCCTCATCTGCCAAGGAGAGAACAGGTGTCCACTCTGCAAGTCCGTTTGCACACCAGCTGCCAGCACCACTGCCTAGAAGCGCGCGAACCACGCCCGAAGTGTCTGGCAGGTCCAAGTCCGTTCACTGAGCGAGTACGCTGCCACACCAACCAAGCTTAGTGGCATGAAAAACAATCAGCCGGCTATTCATGTTGGTCACGCTATCAGACATTCCATCATGGGCCAACATGCCGGCAGAACCAACTGTCAGAGGAACAAAATCCTCCGAAATTCCCAGCCAGCGCAGTCGAGCCCCGTCGCCAAGTGGCAAATGTCCAGATGCTCTGTGCGCCCTGAGCATATTGCTCTCATCATCAGCTTAATCTGCATGCCAACTCAGCAAGGGCAAATTGCCTCGATTTCACGTCGAGAAGTTGAAAATCGAGCTCGTTGTCCTGGTCTGCAATCACACCTCTAACAATGCGCCTCAACCCTTGACTGTGCTGCTCCGGCGAGGTCACCATCTTGAGGCAAAATGAGGCAAAATGCGCGACACACCATGCTTTGGCGCGAGCCGCTGAACTGAGCCATATGTGCACAGGCCCTCCTCGACATCTGTTCCAGGCGATCGCGTCACAGCCAGCAGCATGCTGCCCCTTGCAGCGAGGGCAACGCCATCGCCAGGCCTGAAAGGTCAGAAGCTTCACCAAGCCTTTGAGGCTTTGAGCTCCAGTCTTTTCAGCAACAGCTTCTGAGACTGCTGCGTGCTCAGCAAGCCTAAAGGCAAACCACTGAAGCTGTACCTTACCATGGTGAGCGTGATGCCCTTGAACGCCCCTTCTCAGCTAGACCCAGACTAAGAAGCCGGCAAGCGCAGCGAGCGTGACGAAGTGAGGACCTAATGCCAAACTGCATCTGACCAGCTGAGCAAGTCTTGCTTCAGAGGGAGCACCGCCACAAAGTCCTCACCACAGGCAATAGCCTCGGGGCTCTCGGCAGAGCCAAGCGGCGCAGAGAAGAGCGCCTGAGCGTGGCCAAGAGCAGAGGAAGCCACTTGCAGCAGGAGACAACCAAGCCTTCTCCCACCGCTGCGTGGGGCGTATTACCACGCGAGACCTCAGCAAGCTTTGAATTTAGACTCTAGACACTGCTTTGCAGACAGCCAGAGCTGGCCAGACTATGCCGCGCACCCTCCTGATGCTGTGCTCCTGGCTGCCAAACAAACAGCGCCTGCGAGTAAGAATTAAAAAACCTTGCACCCGGAGCTGTGCGATATCTGACCAGGTGTGCCTGCTGACATAGCTGCCAAGTGGAGGCCATCGTAGTCTGGCAGGCCCTGCGGAGGGCTTTTGAACATGTGCCCCATTGCTAGCTGCGAAGACTGGGCGGTCGTGCCACGGGCTTCTCATCTCGCCGCCAAACCTGAAAAAGATCGACATGCAAAGAATGAATCGCGTGTGTAGCTTACGGACTATGACTAGGCCTCGAGGCGGAGGAGGTCCGGGAAGCTGGCCACATGCCCGAACCCCTGGCAGAGGGATGTTCCAAATTCACACGTCTCTCAGCACAAGTTCTCCGAGAGCATGGCGTTCCACGCAAGGAATCGAGGATGGCTGGGTGGCCGAGCAGTTCCCTGACAGCTCCAAAAGCTTCCGCAAAGAAACAGAAGCAAACGATTTCAGCCCATGCTTTCAAGAGCACGTTTTTGTAGAGAAGTCAGTGTACTACAATGCTGGCCTGCGGACGCATCGAAACCCCTGTATATGCCACTGCCTGCCTCCAGCTGCTGCCATGCCCCATCTAACGTCGCCTATCAGCATCGCAAATGGACGATGTTGCTATGACTAATGACTCTACACCAGACCTCTGCCTGCACTCCGTCCTCATGCTCGTTCCCAACCGCTTCCTGCAAGGAGTTCTACGGGTGCGGAGCAATGTCTCTGAAACCAGATAACAAGAACAAGAAACTCGATGATTTGCTTTAGTTGGAAACCGACACTGGGCTTGGGTCCATGCACCTGATCGTCGTCAGCAGTGCTGTCCAGACCGTGTGCAGACATCTGCCTTTCAACAGGAGAGCTCGTGGCAAATGCCCGTGAAGTCATCTCCGTAGATCCCTTTACGCACAGCTGAGCCAAGGACCTCAACAAACAGACAGCTAGCCGCTGCCCGGGCGCAAACTCTTCATGAGCAACTGGTAGAACCAAATTCCGAGGCCGGCGTCGAAGGTAGCTCCCAAGCTCTAGTCTGCAGGAGAGTATCCGCACACAATCAAGCTGATACTTGTAGGATGAACGGCATCTTGGAGCTTTTTCCCTCGTACAAACACTTCAGGTCCCGCGGGTCCAGGCAAAACCGCACACCTTCATGTCTACATTTGGAGCCTCCAGTCGCAGCCGTCTCAGCAAAGAATCACACACAGTACACGGACAGCAGAGCTGCAGCCTCGAAACTGCTGAGACCCCAACAATATGTTTACAAACGTCTGGGAGTTTCCTTGGCTGGCAGGAAGGTCCCACACTCAAAGCCAACCGGGCAAGTCTAAGAGCGCCACCAGAACATCAGCACCCATTTTCTCACGAGCGGAATCCCTGCGCGCAGAAGAACTCCAGCCCCTCCACCCCCACATGAGTGGCCCTGCCCAATTCTTCGTGATGCCAGACTTCCGTGCGCCACTTGTCATCATCTTCTCAACCAACCAGTACTTGCACAGCTAATGCGTCATGATTGCCTCAGCGCTCCGAAGCACAGCTCGCATGCAGCACTATCCGAACAACGGACCAAACCAATAGCCAACATCCAGGACCAGTCTGCAGAACGACACAAAAACAATGATGCAAAAACAAAACCAACAAGAAGAAACTATAGGGTCGAAAGCAGCACAAGAACTGAAATAGTGCAATTTGTACCGTCCAAGGGGTCTGCCCACAGGGCTACCTCAAATCCAGGAATCTATACGCCGCGACTTTGTCGGACATGGCCCGTCAGAATTGAAGGATCCACGAAATACATTACGCGAACTCAAATTGGGATCATGTCTAGAGGGCCGTTCCCAAAGCTGGCCATAAAAGCTGTGTTCGGTCGGGCCCGGCCTTATCAGCAAGACTAAAATCAAGGGCATGTCATACACCTCCTCAAACTATGGAATTTGATGAAGCATCAGGAAAATGCACTAGTGCGGACTTCTGTCATTGCTAAATGTCGAAGCAAGCATGAGCATTTTTGTCAACAGCTGAGGGTTACGGATAGCTGTTGTATCTTGACACTTTCACTTTGTCTTGCAGGAAACCACCACCGTGGACTCTGAGCGTCACACCCTCTATTCGCTTACAGGCGTAATGGGTATCGGCTGGCAAATCGCAAAGTTGCGAAAAAATCACCACTGCAAAAGCGAGCGCAGCACTCGCGCCATAACCCGTTTGCAATACTTGAACCGTATCCATGAAATGCCTTTCAATTTTTGAAATGCAAGCAAATGATAGCAAATGCACATTCGAAGCTCTCAAACGCTGCACAGCAAGGCAGCTTCTGCTTCAGCTTCTTGAAGCTTCAATGCAAATTCACAAGCAGATACAATCAACGCGCCACATCTGCCTTGATTTTCTAACCGCTCTTTCTGACATCCTCCTAAATGCCGAATGCATGATTTTGAGAGTTTTTTAGGCCGAAGATTCAGCAAATACAGCTAATGGCTAAGGTTCGGAATCTGCAGATCTGCAGGCTTGTCTTCAAACGACAACATTCCCGTAAAATCCACACGTTCAGCCCTTGTAAAATGATCACGTTACGAGCCCTTCTAAGGTTCGTCGTCGCAACCAGCCTTGCCCTTGCCAGCGCGGTTCCTCCGCATGCCACCAGGGCGGGGTGGTCGACGAGCATCTCCAAAGGTCTCCCTGGAGGCTTTGGGTTTCAGGTTCAGGGAGGAGGATCTATAGCTTCATGATTGGGGAGGCAGGACTCATTGGGCATGAGTGCTTCCCAAATCACATGAGCAACTCCGAGGATGTTTTTACTGAAGAAAACTACTTCAGAAGCCACACTTGGCTACAGCCGGATCATCACAACATCTCAAGTGTCTACCCCGCCTGTCCATGCTGCGCATCTTGGCAACATCAGCCTATGCACACAGCCCGCAATGTAAGCAGAACATAGACTGGCGCAGGTTGACAAGTGCTTTCCCTGAAGCCTTTTCTCAACCAGCATCTGCCACGCGCGCTTGCAGGATGAGGGATAATGTCTCTCGCTCTCGAATGCTGCTGTCATTGTCACTCCCTCTAAATCACATTGCCCTACCTCTAGGCATTCGGATAGATGCTCAGCTACATGAGTGATAGTCGAAGCGGTACCCATTATTGACATGACTTCCGATAATTCCATTGACCCACAGGCAGCTCTCATTTAACGGCCAGCAGGATCTCTTTGTCCTGAACAGAAATTCTACTTCCTTTTCTGTTGTCATCATGCAAAGGTGTCGCATGGAGACAGAACAGTAGACAAGATCCTTCTGCAACTCCTCCGATGCATGCCAGAGCCTTGGTGGCCAAGAACCACTCTTCAGAGCATCACCTTTCGGTTCCCTGAGTCCCTGGGTCCCCTGGCGCAACATGGCCGCCTTCGGCCACAGCTTCCATCACCACCTGACACAGCGACCAGCACCAGCTTTTCCTGAACATCCTCAAACATGCAAAGGACAACAAGCGTTTACTAGAGCTGCCTCCTTGTCACTCTTAAGCGAGTCATGTGCAAACACGAGAGCCTCCATCAAAGAGTTGCACGACAATTCAGAGCACACCTACTGCAGTCACGAAGGACGAATCGCTCCTTGCCATTCTGGCGCACGGCCGCCAGTACCACCTGTCCAGATCAAAGACAAAATTGCAGGACGCAAATAACAGGAAGCAAAAGCATGCAGACGCAAGTCAGAGAGTCAGCAACGCTTTTGCTTGTCAGGTCCACCTCGCGGTCTTTGCGAAGCTCTTCAGGCGCAAACACGAGGACCTGCTGCCAGGTATCTGAAATCCCAGGAAGTGTTGACTGGCACTCATTGCATATATTCTGGCCTTGCCGTTCTGCTTAACTGCTGCAAGGACAATCTCCTGCAAGCAATAAATCGATCCTGCCAAAACCATACGTAGCTAAACGACAGCTCGGCCCGCTGCTCGATCAGCTCTCATATGTTGCGAGGCTGATCGGAGCGCGTAGCCATCGACCTCTCCAGCAACGTTGCACTCTCCCCCCTTGCTACACTTCTTGTGAAAGCACTCACTAACCAGAAACCTGCACTTCCGCAGAAGCCTACTCTGGACAATGACAGGCTTACCGTCACTCCCACAATGCACAGTGGGGCGGCAGATCTTCTAAAACTCCACGATGCCCAAGCTTGCCATACCCTGCCTTGACAGCGTTCAGCAACGCGTAACGTTCGGAAGCCAGCGCGGCCTCTCGTACGTCGGGGTCGGCTTTCAGGTCCTGCATGGCTCTTTGTGCCGGAAAAGCCAGCAAATTCTGGCAGTCTCCTCAGCGACATTCTGGAAGGCCTTGCCAGGTTCGTGTACGAGTCGGTTCTCCCAACGAGTAAGCCGGGCAGCCGAAAGTAGAAGACGCAATCAGCAGCCTTGACGTTGCTCTCTACTGCCCGCAGCGCCACCAATTTGTTCGCGCGAACCTCTTGTCATGCTGAAATGTCCGTCGTCTGGCACTTAGGGCTCTCACTCACGTACAGCCTGGTCCGGTAGCAAACCCAGAGTGATGCCGTCTTCAGCGACTGCCTGTGGCCGATTTCTGTGAGAACGTGACCAACATGGCACTGTTGCGCCTGCAGGGCAATGTCCATCTCCTGCTGCATCCTTGCTTTCAAATGTTCGCAGTCAAAGCAAGTTGTGATAGTCACAGATAGGAACCCCACCCATTGGAAGCGTAGGACACTGCATGCCCGTCCTCGCTTGCTCCAAGAACATGAAAAGCACATGCCAGTGCCAGCTACATACGCAGGCAAATGATGACGTTCTTCATGCAAAGCGGCAGGAGGCAGACTCTGATAAAAGACTCCCTTCGAAGCAAGGACTCAACGCTTTGTCCGGCTCCTGCTTGACAGCGGCAAGGACTATGTCCTCCAATGCGTTCGAGATCATCAAGCCATGTAATTAAAGCCTGCACCCTTCAAATGTCGAGTCATGGCATGTTAGAGTCTTTGCCTTCTCTGCACGCTGAGAATCGCTCAGGTACACGAGTGCATGTCCGTCTGCGCGAAGGGCCTGCATGCTGAGCGTGCCAAACTCTTGAAACTCTTGACCCTATACAATCAGAACAGCAGCTGCGCCTCTTTCACCACGTCCGGATCTGTTCGAAGCTCTTCATCGACCATGGCCAGCGCATGCCTGCAGACAATTCAGCACAATCTGAAAGTCTACGGATAGGCGTTGCCGGGTAGCTCGTCCTGCTCAGATCATACTGCGAGCAGGCATACGTCTTTCGTCAACATTACTACGTCCGCTGGCCAAAGTTGCACAAGATTGCTGTAACATACTTATACTGCTAACCTTAGCGGGATCTTTCTTGCCAGTACGGCTCATTGTTTGGTTCTTGTTCGTCTGGTGTTCTGCTCTAGAGGACTTGCGTTGCTTCTTGTGCTGGTCGCCTTGGGCCTTTCGGTTTACCTGCTGGCTCGAGTAAAGAAATTGTTCGAACTTTAAGAGACTGTCCGCCAATAATGCGCAGTGGTTGCAGTAGCAACCGTTGCAACAGTAGTAGCTCATCGTGTCACAGCGTTACTCAATCCAAATATAGATAGGAGAACTCGTAAGCATCATAGCCTTTCTGTATAGGCGAAGAGCCACCATGCTGAATCTACACACCTATGCGTCCAAAAGAATGTTCAGAAACTAAAGCGAAGCTGAACAAATTAAAAAAGTCTCAAAGCGATAACAAATGAAATAAGTTTAACTTCCAGTGCACATGTCACATAGTAATCCATGAAGGCATCTCGCACGTGAGAGCAGTCGTTTTGCGCAAGAATGAAAAATGATACTCAAAACCAAACCAGTAGCAACGGTGACGGTCGCAGTAAGAACGGCAAGAACAGCAATGAGTCACAAGAGAAGTATAATATTCATTTACAAGCTGCAATTAAACTTGAATGTTATGAAGCCGTATCGATGGTTGCGATCCAAGAGACTGTGATAGAAATCATCAGCGCAACAAACATGCGCATGTCAACAATGTTGATGCTAATATTGACACACACAGAGTCATGGGATGATCAGTACTTGTAGCAACCGGTGTGAAGAAAATAGGAGTAGTAGTTACACAAGCAGGAGTAACGCTAGTCATGCCCAAGCAAGGCAAGATGGCAAAAAAAAGGGCCGTGACGCGTTCGTCACTCCGTTTTTGCTAGATGTCACGGAAACCATGGATTCTTGGGGAGTTGTGTGTTGACTCAAGATGACTGCTTCAGAAGACGTGACCATGTCCGCAACTTTCATGGTGTTCATGCGCAAGTGGAATGCTTGGCTTTGGACGTCTTATGGTCGTTTTAAAGCGACTTGATGCTCGGAGAACTTGACTGGAAAACGAAGTTCTTTGCATTGCGTGATTTTCTGTCGAGCTCTGCATCGCAGAGACGCTCGGAGTGCATGGCAGTTTTCGTGCTGCCAACGCAGCAACTCGCCAAAGTGGGCCATATCATATGGCTTTGTCTCCCAACACCAGCCACGCGCCAGCATGCGATCCACTTGTGCCATCCAGAGCAGAAGGACACAACGCTGCCAGCCCTTTATTTGGCCCCGATTTGGGGAGGTGAGGAATGCTCTCACGCATGGACGTCATTATGCTTTGGGCATGGATGCTCTGGTCACCGTATGCTCTCCGGGATGGACCTTACCATGCTTTGGGGCACCAGAATGGACATTATTCTGCTTTAGGCCCTGTTGCTCTTGTCACCGTATGCTCAGAGACGGAGATTATCATAGTTTGGTAACCGAAGGCTCTCCGGGATGGGCATTGTTATGGTTTGCGAATGCGTGCTCTGGTAAGCAAATCCTTCTGTGGATGCACGTTATTGAGCCTTGACCTAAAGCGCATGCACAACTGTGTGTGACCAGAAGTACTGCAGGGCGAATTCTTCTCTGCCTGTTTCGCGCGCAGCCTGGCTAGAAACAACAGCCAGGCTACAAGCAGTCGAAAGCATAGACAAAGTATGAACACTTGGCACCGTAATATCAACACAAAAAAGAGCAATGATTTGACTTTTGGAAGGCGTGAAATCCTTGGCCCTCGAAATAAGATGTGTGACCCATACAATAAACAATAATCGCCTCCCATAAAAATCCTAGGAGGGGTTATGTCTTGAAAGCCCAAGAATGCTTGATGGTTTCTATTACAAGAACATCCCTGTATAACTAGAAAACTAACGCAACATCTAATTAGATTTCCGTTCCAATGTCCATACTCAATTAAATATGAACACGGCCTTCTGAAAATCTAGCACCTCAAGAAATGAAGGCCATTCCGAGTGACAGAAAATTTCTTCTTTGAATCGCTTATAAAACATTCCAAGCTAGATGCTGAAACAACCTTGTGAAAATGAAGCAGATAACTCTACGAATAACGTGGAGGAACAATAAGAAAGCTTAGAAAGCAAGACAAAACTCTGATTTAACGGATTCTTTTCCATGTAAATTCCTTGATACATTAAAAACCTAGGGAAGCAAAAGAATCCCTAGTCCCGCGCGATTCCTCATCACAATTCCACAATTCCTGAGAACCCACGTTACTCCGGCCAGGATTTAAGTCGAGAGTATTCCGCAATTTTCCTGATGACGGCCCCCATCTTCCCTTAGAACCCCTCGCAATTTGTTGTTCATAACCGTCTGAAGCGATTTCATTGGCCTCTTGTACGAGTTTAAGGCAATCTTTCAGTCTTTCAGGATTTTAGGCCTCCAGATTTTTCAGCCATTACTGTTTAGCTTTGTAAATGATTGGGGCAGCCATGGCATTAGAAGTAGCTGTAGGAGTAACCGCAGCTGTCAAAACATCAAAGCAGAAGAATCCATCATCACAAGCATAGCTATTTGAGTCGAGATACCTGCAAAAACGAGGCAAATCAAACCAAAGTGGTTCGAGTCCGAAGCGCTTGGGTTGACACGTTCAACCTTCAAACCATAAAGCCATTGAAATGATAATCCATCAAATCATAAAACCATTAAATCGTCAGTCCATCCAACCATTTAACCCGCTAGCCGTTAAACAAACAGTCCAGTAAGCCATTCAACTGTTGAACTATGGAACCAATAATCCCCTCCCCCTCATATTAAACCCCCCCATCCCCCCGAATATTAAACCCTCCCCATTGTGGTATATCATAGTATATTGGGGAACATTTAATATTCGTGGGGTTGGGGAGGGTTTACTATTAGGGTGAAGGGATTAGCGAGAGTGACTTGGTTTGATGGTTTCCTGGGCTCCAGATGGACAAACATCCATCAACTTGCTGGGGGTTAGGAGTAGGGACTATATGCGGCTGATGGTCCCTTGTTCCCTATAAGCCCCCAGTAAGTTAAACCATTACGCTCTCAAACCAGTTAGCCATGAAAACAATGATTTTTGGACCCATATTGGAAACCCACAAAACCATTGAAACAACTCGTCCCTTATTCGTGGGCCCCTACATCATAGGTTTAACGGCTCGTTTCATGGCCGAAGAATTTTCGTGTTTGGCGAGTTCTTCTATACTAGGAACATTCGGTTCAATAGCTGGTTGACTTCGTGTGTCCGAAACGGGATAGCCGTCTAGGGTGTCCAAGGAACTCTGCTGACAACCAGTTACTCCTGACAATAAGGACAAGCGACCAAACAAAGTACAAAAAAAAATGGCTACGGCGACCTTAAGGGGCCGTGCCAGTAAGCAACTTTTGCTTCAAAGCTTGAGAGGTTGAAAGTGCTACGAGCTGTATTCCAGACTTCAATATTTTTTTGGCATTTTATCATGCGTTTAATGCAAATTTGAAGGGGATTTCTATAAGGGGGGTCCCTGTTTTAAAAGAGTTCGTAGCAGCTTGATTGCAGGAATCGAGCTGGCGCTATGGGCAAACCTCTAGTTCTGGAGGACTTCACAGGCTTTGCGCGCGCGCTTTTTCTAGGCGTCTCTTGTGAGCGCCCCCAGCTTTGCCAACAGGCACGACACTCCGACCGACTTCCGTCAGAGAGTTGGTGCAGGTACTTCATGGCCTGCGGCTCGCCTCGGACGTGTCTTCTATTGGACAATGTCCTGTAGTCGCACTGCTTCAAGTGACCCCAGCGACGGTCCAAAAGTTGCGTGCCTTAGGCGGGCCATGGCGGGCCCATCATGGCCTCCCCCTCTACTGTGGCACACGTGCTTGACACCCAAAGTACCGCCAGTTCTGCGGGCAGCGTATGCTCTTAAAACACGAACGCCATTATGGTTTGGGCATGGATGCCCTAGTGACCACATGCTCTTGGAACAAAACGCAATTATGGTTTGGGCATGGATGCTCTAGTGACCGTATGCTCTTGGAACACGAACGCAATTATGGTTTCGGCATGGCTGCTCTGGTGAACGCATGCTCCTGGAACACGAACGCAATTATGGTTTGGGCATGAATGCTCTGATGACCGCATGCTCCTGGAACACGAACGCAATTATGGCTCTAGTAACCGTGTGCTCTTGAAACACGGACACAAGGTTTGCACCTGGATGCTCTAGTGACCGTATGCTCTTGAAACACGGACGCCATTATGGTTTGGGCATGGATGCTTTGGTCAGCGTATGCTCTCGGAACACGAACGTTATTATGGTTTGGGCATGGACGCTTTGGTCAGCGTATGCTCTCGGAACACGAACGATATTATGGATGCTGTAA
>CAJNIZ010035557.1:247600-291744 GCA_905231905.1 Symbiodinium pilosum
ATGCTCTGGTAGCGGATGCTCTCGAAGCACGAACGTTATTATGGTTTGGGCATGGATGCTCTCGTCACCGTATGCTCTTGGAACACGAACGGAATTATGGTTTGGGCATGGATGCTCTAGTGACCGTTTGCTCTTGGAACACGGACGTTGTTTTGGTTTGGGCATGGATGCTCTGGTGACCGCATGCTCCTGGAACACGAACGCAATTATGGTTTGGGCATGGATGCTCTAGTAACCGTGTGCTCTTGACACACGGACACAAGGTTTGCACCTGGATGCTCTAGTGACCGTATGCTCTTGAAACACGGACGCCATTATGGTTTGGGCATGGATGCCCTAGTGACCACATGCTCTTGGAACAAAACGCAATTATGGTTTGGTCATGGATGCTCTAGTGACCGTATGCTCTTGGAACACGAACGCAATTATGGTTTGGGCATGGCTGCTCTGGTGAACGCATGCTCCTGGAACACGAACGCAATTATGGTTTGGGCATGGATGCTCTGGTACGCATGCTCCTGGAACACGAACGCAATTATGGTTTTGGCATGGATGCTCTAGTAACCGTGTGCTCTTGAAACACGGACACAAGGTTTGCACATGGATGCTCTAGTGACCGTATGCTCTTGAAACACGGACGCAATTATGGTTTGGGCATGGATGCCCTAGTGACCACATGCTCTTGGAACAAAACTCAAATGTGGTTTGGGCATGGATGCTCTAGTGACCGTATGCTCTTGAAACACGAACGCCATTATGGTTTGTGCTCTAGTGGCCGTATGCTCCTGGAACACGAATGCAATTATGGTTTCGGCATGGCTGCTCTAGTGACCGTTTGCTCTTGGAACACGGACGCAATTATGGTTTCGGCATGGATGCCCTCAAAAAAGTATGCTCTTGAAACACGAACGCAATTATGGTTTGGGCATGGATGCTCTAGTGACCTCATGCTCCTGGAACACGAGCGCAATTATGGTTTGGGCATGGATGCTCTCGTTGTATGCTCGGTCACCAGAGCATCCATGCCCAAACCAGAATAACGTCCGTGTTCCAAGAGCATACGGTGACTAGATCCATGCCCAAACCATAATAACGTCCGTGTTCCAAGAGCCTACGGTGACTAGAGCATCCATGCCGAAACCATAATAGCGTCCGTGTTCAAAGAGCAAACGGTCACTTCAGCAGCCATGCCCAAACCATAATGGCGTCCGTGTTCCAAGAGCAAACGGTCACTAGAGCATCCATGCCCAAACCATAATTGCGTCCGTGTTCCAAGAGCATACGGTCACTAGAGCATCCATGCCCAAACCATGATACCGTCCGTGTTCTAATTGCATTCGATTCACGGAGCATCCATGCCCAAACCATAACAGCGTCCATGTTCTCATTGCATTTGCTTCACAGAGCATCCATGCCCAAACCATAATTGCAGCCGTGTTCTCATTGGAGTCGATTCACAGAGCATCCATGCCCAAACCATAATAACGTCCGTGTTCTCATTGCATTCGATTTACAGAGCGTCCATGCCTAAACCATAATAGCGTCCGTGTTCCAAAACATACGGTCACTAGAGCATCCATGCCCAAACCATAATAGCGTCCGTGTTCAAAGAGCAAACGGTCACTAGAGCAGCCATGCCCAAACCATAATTGCGTCCGTGTTCCAAGAGCAAACGGTCACTAGAGCATCCATGCCCAAACCATAATTGCGTCCGTGTTCCAAGAGCATACGGTCACTAGAGCATCCATGCCCAAATCATAATAACGTCCGTGTTCAAAGAGCAGACGGTGACTAGAGCATCCATGCCCAAACAACAGTAACGTCCGTGTTTCAAGAGCATACGGTGACTAGAGCATCCATGCTCAAACCATAATAACGTCCGTGTTTCAAGAGCATACGATGACTAGAGCATCCATGCCCAAACCATAATAACGTCCAAACGGCAGGGTGAAAACATTTTCGTGCAAAGGTACTTTTCGCTGCGCGCCAGCATCCACTGTAAAACGCAGTACATCGCGCACATCACAAGCAGGAATAGTGGAAATACCACTCAATTTGGCTAATGCCTTTCACCTACACTTTTTTGACATGCGCTCGAAACCATCATGAAACGCATGTTTTATTTACACCTCCCGAGCGCGACGTGATGAAACTTGCGCGGTCGCTAATCACGACTGTACCTGGTTTAGGCCTTGATGCTCTGATGACCGCATGCTCTTGCAACACGAGCACTCTTGGACTAGAAATCATAAAAAATGTGCTTAACCGCAGGGTCTCTTACAGGCACCGTTTCCAAAAAGATGCCAACAACAACGATGGTATAACGCAACGGCAAGAGGTTGAGAACAGTGACAATAGACACCAAGTAGTCTCAGTGGGAAGAGTACCTGCCAGATGCTCCTAGTTGCCAAAGTTGCAAAATCAAAATGACATTGATGGCCGAAATCCTGATCAGCAACGTGCTTTGATTGCCGCTTCCAGTCCTTCGTTTGTTCCTTGCTTGCTTCCTTCCTTGGTTGCCTTCTGGCTCGCTCCCTTCTTTTATTTCTGCCTTCCCTTCGCCATGTTATGGGAAGCGCCCACAGATGTCATACATGAAGGTCTAGGACAGCGGTGGAATTCAGTGAAATTGCTTCATCAATTACTCTGACGTAGCATTTGTCTATGACGAATTCTCGGCTTCAAAAAAAAGCCTACCAGACCTGAAACAATCCCACTGAATCATTTTTCATGCAGTCTGAAGCGAAGCAAGCAACAAAAGAATCCCTTCTGAAGCCTGTACCTCAGCAGGTAACACCAAAGAAAAAATGTAATCTTATGAACGAATCTCTGCCTGATGTTTCAATGCGAGGGAGCTGGTTTATGCTTTGCAGGCGCTTAACCTGAAATCCAATCAAAATACGGCAACACAGGCGGCTCCGCAGCCCACGTGATGCTGGGTTTCTGTACTGCAATTCCCTCACTTACACGCCAAGAAGTTCGACCGCACGCTTGATTCTACGAATTTCTGCCACCTGCCTGTTCGTGGCCACTGCAGCCAGCACGATCTCTTTGTCCTTCCTGCAGGTTGGGCCATGCATGTTCAGCGAGCCTGATAAGATGTTGTTGATCTGCACAAGCCACTCAAGCACTACCTGAGGAACAAATCCAGTGCCTTAGCTCTGCTGAAGCATAGCCAAGCGCTTGCCAATTGCTCTGAACAGCTTCGAAGACCACCGCCTGGAGTACTTCCGATTGAACGGGCTTGTCCCTATTGCTGTGGGTTCTGACCTTGTCAGATCGAAACTTGTCGTGGGCAAACAGCAGGGCGTAGCCAGTGCTCCCCACAGCCTCGAATCTGAGCCAGAGGATTTGCTGCAACACAAACGGATGCCGGTCCTGCGTCACGACCTCTCGGTCTGCTCTAAGGTTTGTGGACGCGTAGCTCAGGGTGTAGCCATCCTGGCTGTGCGCATAGGCTTCCCTAGCTGCAGAGACTTACAGCCCGAATCCAGCCTGTTGGACAGCCTCCATGACGACGTCTCTGTCGGCCTCATCTGTGATAGCATTGCTCCGGTGACGATAGCGTCTGATCTGTCGCCGAGCGACTCTGAGAGCAGCATCTGCAAAAACCATGGCGTGGCCGTCCTCTATAATGATGGAGAGCACGAGTGAACTTGCCTAAAGGCTGTGCGCTGCAGTCCTGCCGGACAGCCTCCACAACAACATCCTTGCGTGCCTGACAAGCAGTAGCATGACTCCGTTGTCCCACACCTCATGCGGACTCCTTCATTTCCGTTGAAGCAAAGACCAGAGCGTGCCCATCCTGGCATGCCGCGATGCAGTCGCGCAATGATCATGCACACTTCTAATTGCAGCTTTCACACGCCTGCCGAACAGCATCCAGGACGACATCCCGATCATCCCGCAGTTCAGCCACAGCGTACTGCCTCGGAGTGGACTTGAAGTGGACAGGAAATGCACCAGTCACTGGAGATGAAACTGGATGTCAGGCAAGGCATGGCCATCTTGACGGACTGCTGCACGTACCACCTGCGCGCGCTTTCCAACACAAACGGTGCATCCCTGCATCCAGCATGAAGCGCTCAGTTCGCGGGTGGAAGCATTTGCTGTGCTTGAAAAACTGCCAACGCCGTTTTTCTGCTTCGCCTCACCGATGTACATGTTCTTTGTTAAAAGAATCAGGGTGAAAGCCTACAGCAACTTTACCGACTCCACTTCAGCTTGATAGACATCACACACAGACTGGCAACTCAAAGCAAAATACATAACGACCAGAGGCGGAAGACGGGATCATCCCGTTTGATCATGGCAAGGCTCCCCCACACTCTGAATGACTCAATAGTTGCCTTATCGGAACATTGACTTGAGTGTGGAGGGTAGACGCCACCAACGTCGCGGCAGCGGCATGGCTGTAGCTCAGATGGGCATGTTGGGGCCTGTCAGAGATTTCAGCCCCCTCCACCGATGTTGCAAAACGCTCACAGTCCATAGTGCTGGAAGAAACCCTTTGCCGCCTGCTACATGTGAGCTATAGTCTAAACTCCTAGTATTCCCCTTAACCCCTATAGTAGTCCCCCATATAATCCCATATATACATATATGTGTATATGTATGTCACCCTTTAAGCAATTTAGATTATGGCTCATGTGAAAACAGCAAGGCCCCCGCCAAAGATGCCAGCTGCAACAACGATGCCACGAGAGTGGTCATACCTGTTCAGAACTGGCGGCAGGACTGCGCGGACAAACTAACATGACAACTTCTCTCAGTCTGAGCAGCTGGGCGATTCCCACGTGCAAGCTGCATGACACATACAAAGCACTAAGATCTGCGCGTGTTGCCCCAGAAGAAGCATGAGATCTGGGCAAGTCTGCAAGGATTAGAGGCATGAGTGCAAAAATCCATCTTGCAAAACCCAAAGAAACTGTAGCTCTTCAGGTCCGGACGGAAGACACGATCAACGCCCACCATCCAAAGCCCATTGAAGGCGCCACGTCAGAGTAAGCTGCCAAGGTGTATTTCTGGACAGCTGAAGCTCGCTGTGAAACGACATGCCAAAGATATTGAAAGAAGCAGGTTACCTGAAGGGTCTGGGTTGCGGATGCGGCTTCCTGGCCTCGAACAATGAACAGGATAGCTGTCTGCTTGCTCAAGCTTGCTTGCCCGTTATTTCTCACCCTCAGTTCCAGGCACACCCATATTCCAATCATAGTCACCCAAAAGCTGCCGAGACGTACTGAGGCTCCTTGATTCGCGGAGAGAGCATTCAACAATCACGAAACATCCACTCAGACTTTCATGGTTGAAGCCCATGCAGAGATCATCTACTGCATGTCGCTTTCTCCTATTCGCACACATCCCCGGACTTTAGGTTCGAACTGGGGAAGCTCTATCCAAGCTACCTGTCACATAGAGGCTTACAAGCAGACTTTGAATACTGTGCGGCAACCTCACGTGGGTGTGATTCTTGACTGAAATCTTCCTACACAAATGTCCACATGTTCACGGATGCGGACTTGGGTCTTACCGACCCCACTTTACTGACTTGAGGCTATGTTTGACCAGGGGGTTAAGGTCAAGTGCTTCTTGTGCAGCGGCCTTGTTGTGAGGGCTTGTACACTTATCTTCCCCCCACAAGATCTTTGGGTTGGCATGATATTTTCTTTGCACGACAAAGTGCTGCAGTCTCCTCCCGGTGGTGGTTGGAGCAGCGAATGTAAGTGGCTGCGCAGCGCGCATCACCTGGCGCATAAACATCTTGGCCTTGACCCGGTTGACCACACACAGACATGATCAAAGAAGCGAGAGCCTGGGCATCACGAAGCGGCAGCAGACAGTAAGGGGTCAGGGCACAATACGCATGGTTGAAGCAAGGCAAACAGTAGGATGTTTTATGTAAAGTAGGGGTAACTGAGGGAGAAGACAGAAAGTTTGGGAGAGAAAAAACAGATATGAACAATGACGGAAAAAAGAGATGAAGGACAAGAAGGACGGAAAAAGGACAGACATGCTTGTCTGATACGAGGCTGCTACGAAATCAAGTCCTTTGCTTTTATTTTTTTGTGGTTGTATTTTCTCAATTTCTAGATTCTGAAATCTTCGGTTGCTCCGAGGCGCCTTCTAGGGGCCTGCAAGGCCTGCTCACGCATTTCCGGGGCATTCCAGGGACCTCCGGGGTTCTTGCCTGCGTGTTCCAGAGCCTCCCAAGGCCCTCCCAAAATGCCTTCCAAAGTCTCGCAAGCATAAGTGTATTCGTAACTTGGAATCCGCCCGATGAGAAGAACTAAAAATTTGCGGGGCATATACGGGTTGGGAATTGCCAATTTCAATTTAGGCTTGTTCGTCTGCAAGGCTGCGATCTGTCGGGCGAGGAGTCTTGGCACAAGACGGTACACTCTTCCCCAAACTGCCGTGGAACCCCGAAGAGAACCGCATGAAGACTACTCTCTTCAAAAAAGGGTTGTTCCGCGCTATCACCTTCAAACATAAAAACTCAAAATTCAAAAACAGTCAAACTGAATAAATAGATGAATCAAAACTATCACGGTGCTCGGGGGGAATCAGGTACATGAAGCCAGGTTCTGCTATAGGGGTCATACATGCAGATTGCCCAGGGATCACTTCAGCCACATTATCACCAGGAAGTACGACAAGTACGAGGGATTGTACACGTGTAAGCCCAGGAGTCTTGGAGCGCTGCGGCATGCAGACCAGCCCCAACCTCAGATATGTTTTCGAGGCAGCAGCCTTTGGCATACCGCATTCAGCGTCCAGGAGAAATCGAGCAAAGCAATGCGAGACGGAGAGAAAGCGGGGGAGGGAGGGAGAGGCAGAGTGAGAGAGAGAGAGAGAGAGAAAAAAAAATCGCAAGCCATCGTAGATTCAGAGGGACAAAAGAATGAACCAGAGTTGCTTTCAAGATGAAAACATGCCGTGGCCGGCCGGCTGCCCCAGTCGTCGAAGCATACCAGAACGAGCTGATTGGCAAGGGCACTGCAAGATTACCCAGAGGCCCAGTAAGGGATGTTCCTTAAATGCTCCTCTGATCCCGAACATGGTCTAACGTATTTCCTTGGGGTTCCCTGGGTAATGCGTCTCAGCAAAAGAATCCCCGCACATACGGCCTGTCGTGCGACCCAGCACAGTCAGAACCATGGCCTGGATCTCCAACGTCACATTTTGGTTACACATCTCTCTTCAAAAACCTGTGCGGTGTCTGAGGCATCCACGAAGAAGCACCAGCAAGCTAGCGAAACAACGGCGTCAATTTGGAAACGCTCTTGAGCACATTTTAAAATCATGGTCAAAGTCATTCTCTGCTAGACGCACACGAGTAAACAAATGTGCAAGCAGAATGACAGCAGAAATCATCATGACGACGAGGATGATGGAACTGGCGATAATGATGCTGATGCTGATGAAGACAAAACAAAAACAATAACATTCATGCGCTCAACAGTCTCATGCCCTCAGCTTTTCCAGCTCGTGTCCCGCTCGAATGGTGATCATGGGCTACACAAGGCAACAGGCCACACCTCTGCGAAACGAGCTGGCCCTTGCAGATTCTTGATGGCAGTGCAACGATTTCGCACTTACTCAAGGCCACACAGAGAGGGTGTGGCCCACAAATTCCTGACATTACGCCAGGGATTTCCGATCTTCAGCTCCGCAAATGCAGACACCGTGTCCTCATTCCGCTAACGAAGAGAAGGCCTCGTTCCGATTGCGGAGAGAGGGAGTGGGTGCGAGATTCAAAAATGTCAGCCCTAACACTTCGGCCCTCAGGCCGATGAAACACAATTTAGCCAGCGCAGTTTAAGCTGTCCCCACAGATTCTTTACAGGTTGTTGCAATGACCGACACTCGATCACTTCGGCGGCTAGATTCCGCTCACAACAACACAACTGCAAAGACAGATTTCACGACTCAGCGTGCAACACGGACCCGATACAGGTCGTACGAGCGTTCCAGGTGTAGACCATGTTACAAAGGCGTCAGTATTGAACTCTGCACGTAAGCCACGTCGCGACCGTATCGATGCTGCTGAAAAACTGCAAAACAGACTAAGCCGTTGAAGCTGGCTTAATCAATCAACACATGGCTCCCAACATCCAATCTGGATTTGAATTAGAGACGCCACGACACCTGCCTTTGACTCACTTGGGGCTGCTCGTGCTGCCCTTGACTATCAAACCTCAGCGAAGGCTTCGAGACTTCCTGCATCAGTCTGAACATTGGCAATGCTTCATATCTGAGCTACAAGAAGCCTGCACTCACAAAGCTTGTGCCCAGTGCTGGACGTCGACGTCAAGCCCAGGTGCTGCAGACAATCATTACACAGTTTCGCCGACCATAGAGCATCATAGAGCGCCATGTTTAAACATTGCTCCTTGTGTGCTTCGACACAGAAAAGCCTCCGACAGAAAATCAAAAAGCATCCCGGCATTGGCACAAACTGCATTTGGCTACGTTGCATTGACGGTGGCCGGTGAGCCAACCTTACCGAACATATTGGTGTCATACTGAAAGGCTTTCTGCATCACGTCCATAAGTGGAGACATGTCAACAGCCGTAGCCAAACAAAAGAATCAAGGTGACGGTTTTGCCGAGCAGCCTTTGAAGTCGTCATAGCAAATATACGGTAAGCCCGCCCTCTCTGTAGCTTGGGATCTCGGAAAGCTCTGCATTCATCTCGGATAAGCCTCAGCACATGCGACCTACCAAAACACAACTGCGGCGTGGCCCAGCTACTGCTTGCCCTCAATTTCTATTTTAAAAATTGGCCACCAGGCAGGTCGCTGCTGGCTCTTGCAATGTGGCAAACCCAAGCGCTTCTGCAGCTCTGCATGTTGAATCCCATGGAGATTACCCTCCGCATTCCGTCACTCTTGGGCGCTATCATTAAAGGGGCTGACCATAAAGTATTGCCACCTTGCCAGAAAAGTCCGGACGACTACTTTGGCCTTCTAACAAGTTCGGAGCCGAAAAACTACAAACATTTTCTTGCGGCAATAATAAAAAGGTCACAATACCGAAGCTCCGTGCTCGAGAGTATCCCAATTTGAATAGATTTCCTTCTACCTGTACTACTAGTACTACGGCCCACACGACTTAGTCCTACCCACACCCCCTCAGTAGTTCACTGCTGCTAGGGTTACTTTAGGTCAACTAGGTCCGATACTTCAGGCTTGAAAGATCCCTGCCTCCACTGTGAACATGTTTTGCAAGCCGAAAAGTCTACTGTATTGTAATACAAAGCCTTCAAAATTACCAGCAGCTTACTCATGGTTCGACGCGTCTCCGCCCTGGAACTCCCAGTCAAGAGTTGCATCTCACCTTGCACCCGAGCCCGATCTTGGGCCAAGATTGGCTCCGTGCATATGGCCAATGGACAATTGCGCAATGTGAATGACGTAAGTTTCGAATCACCCGCCTCGGTTTGGAAGGCTGGCAGAGCCCATCTCCGGTAGGGCACTCCTCTGCAGAAATGCCTCCACATTGCAGAAAGAGGATCTCGAGTCTGAAGGATGTCCAAAAGATTTAAATTAGGCTACATGCGCAGGAAAACATGAGACCAGGGGAGTTGAGATTTTGTTTTGCATGCTGTCCCTGGTTCCTGACTGTCTTCTTTATCAGCCAAGTCTGCTCTGCATCCATATCCAAATAGAAAGCTACCCCAATAACTTGGCACTAGAACAAGTACCGGTTTTGGGTCACGCTGCTCGTCTGCATTAAAATGCTCCGCTTACTCGAAGCACTGTGAGATCAAAGCTTTGCTCTCGCATCTGGAGATCTGCACCTTTTACTGATACGCTCTAATGATCTTCAAAGGGGTTTGCATGCAGACTTCGCAGAGCCTGACTTGGAGAAAAAGAACCCGTTTGATTGAGACTCAGGGACTGAAGCGGGATGCTACTTGCGCGCACATGCCTTCGCTGCAGCGAGCATCTCTGCAGTGACGTACTGCCTTAGAGAGGGATTTGCCACGAGGCGGGAATGACCAGACGTTGTCCAGGGTTTCGCTACGCAACGGCAAGATCTGGAAGCATTGAAACACACAACTGCAACAGGCTGAACTCTCGGTCACCCGCATTCCACACTCAGCCTGCTTAAAAGTTTGCCTTGTGTCCTTGCCCTCTGCGAAGACTATATTCAGCCGAACTGATTGAGTGCCATGTGCTGGGTTTCTCTTAAGTTCGACATTGGCATCTAGCAGCTACAAGGACATTCCACTTGCTCCGACAAACCCGGTCTAGAAAGTCCCTGCCACATTGTAGTCGAGCCACCTTAAAATCGTCTTCGTTTGAGGGACGCATCGTTGGTTGAGAAAGACCAGCGGTGCGTAGGGAGGATCTAGAGCTGCAACCCCGTAACGCACCAGAAAGTGAGCCAAGTTCGGCCCCAAACCATGGATCTCACCCCAGATAGCTTTGGTGCTCGGAGCGAATGCATCTGGAAAATCGCTTGGGCACAACAAACGCTGGAAGGCCACGCACGCAGCCTGACATGCTTCAAGGAACCCTTTTCTCACGGAGACAACAAAAAAAGTGTCCCTTGGCCTCGTGATCCTCAAAATTGATGAAAGCCATTGACATATTTTTGTTGGTGCGGTGGTCAAGAGGCAGGTGTACGTAGTTATACCTGCAGTCAAAGGCAGAGCTGTGGCTTCGGCGCAAACGATGCATGGCCACAAAGCTGGAAGATGCCTTGCTGAAATCGCATCCAGCACTTCAAGCAGCGTCCCTGTCGAGCATCGAGGCGGTAGCCGCTTTAACACCAGACTGCTCGCGAGTGGATTTGCTGCTTCAGAGGGAGCTGCTTGAGAAGAACCTGGGCACAGCATCCCGCTTGAAACATGGGGCCTGAAGCTGTGCAACAAACTTCTGGATGCTGAGCAGAGAGCCACTTGCACGCTCGTCATCGGCTTGCATCCCCGCAGCCAGGACGCCTACATATTGCCTGCAACCATTGCAGCGACAGGCACCCAGCAAGGCTGCACAGGAAACATGCAAGAATGCTTTCCTCTCGCGACAATGCTACAAGGGACTTCACGAAATCTATAGCGAAAGCACAGAAGTACCAGAGTGCTTGCCTGCAAGCGCTTTCATGGCTATCCCCATGGCGCACGCAGGAATTTCCGGTTGATGAATGTTGGCATGTTCAACCTGCATCAACTATCGTGCAAGCAAGCCCGAACGGCCAAGCAAGCCCAAGTGGGCCAGTAAGGCTGAAACACGCTGGCCATGAAATTAAAAGATTCTGCATGATCAAATTCTTGCTGGCTGTCTAGCTGGGCCTCTGCGGCTACATGGAAACGGAGGCTTTCCAGGGTCCAGGTACACATGAGGTGCTCGGACACCAGCCACACGACTGTACGCAGAGCAGCTTGCGTTGGACCGTTTATTGCTTTGGCTGCAAAATGCCAACATGTCATGTTGAACTCGTTTTCCTAGCAGGGATTCACGTACCCCGCAAAGGCTTTGCAGCATCCTTGGCTCTCGTCCACTGGGTTTCGTCCACTGGGTTTCGTCCACATTTCACATTCAAATGTCCACCCTTCACTGAACACAGGGAACTGGGCGTGGAAGATTGGAAACTCGCCCCTCTTGATGGGTGCGAAGCTCATCCCTCATCAGCCGCTCTCCCAAGCTGCAATGGGCTTCAAATGTTGGTTCGCGTGTCAAGCTGAGCTGAGCGGCCGTTCCGGGCTTGCCGCTTTCGGCGTCATTGCCATGTGATAAACTAAGCATTCACGCATCTGAGAAAGCTTTGCTTGCGCAGCATGTGCAGTGGTCCTTTAGAACCTACGCTCTGGGAAACCAGAAGCTGAAGCGACAAGTGATGGAGGGCCAGCTATGTGCGACAAAGTAAATAGATTTGTAATTGACAGCAGTCGCATAACTTCCCGGATGCAAAAGGCATCCTCCGACAGGAGTTTACATCCAAGTCTGATTTGGAAATCTGCAGAACCTCCATACACTGACTTGCGGCCGACAGTAATTGCAAAGCCGCGCTCTCAGGTATATCTTGCAAGATCGACACCGTTGGCACTGACCTGTCATCTTGTCTGTGCTTCTAAACTTCTGAAGCCCCAACATAACTGACTGCTTCCCAAGCTTGCACCTTCCTCACATCAGCAAAATGGAGCCCTCCAGGCGTTCTGACAGACTCCCTTCCCTGACTTTTGGAAGCCAAGTCTTTTGCACATTCTCGCGGACAGCACAGAAAAAAAATTGCGGGAAGGAGGAGGAGTTAGTCACATGCTACAGTCCCACGTTGTGGCACGCTTCCTTCTAAGCACTGAGCACTCTGGCAGGCTTGCAAATATGAGTAGGCAAGTGCGGCCACCTTCTCCACCAGCCAGACTCAATGAACCAACGAAGCTCATCAGTCAGGCTACTATCCTGTCCCTTGCCAAACATATTCTTGGACATCTACCTACCCTACCCCTTCCCAGCCCTGCACGCGAGCCTGTGGGAGCAAAATTCTGCAAACCTGAACAAATGCAGCGTGCATTGTGTCTGTGTTGCTCGTAAGCATTACGTACTGCGGTTACGGGTGCGCTTCATGCACCAAAAGGACTAAACTGGCTGTAAGAGTAGTTGCAGTGGAGCGTCCCGCACAGCATTCGAAATAATCAGAATCGGAATAACACATAGTCGGGCTCAATCTCGATAATGTTATCGCGCAAGTCCTCAGATTGTGCGCAGACACGCGGAGCCCATGGATGGTCGCGTGAGACATGACCCTGTCACTGTGAGCATGAAGTCAAGTTGATTCTAATTTATTGCGGGTCCGAACAGCCAAGTACACGACTAGACGTTATGGCCCGGAAGCCTCCCACGTTTGACAAGGGGAGGAAACGAAAAAAAATGCATTTTTGTCAGCATAATTCCTCTTCCTTGCCTTTGGCAACCAGCAACCGCCTGTGCCTTTGCTGCCCCTCCATTGACTTGCCACTTGCCTGGTCCATTAATGCATACGAAGGCCTTGGCCTGGGCCTAAACCGGTTTCTGGAGCAGACTGCCAGCGGAGAACTTCAAAGAAAAGGAGCGACAGCTAGCCGGCATCGACGGTTGTTCTAGCGTGGAATCCATGATCCCATGGTGATTTTGCAGCATCGCCAGTTTCTTCAAGATCGTGGTGTATGGTGTTTGGGCTTTAGCGATCGACCAGATGAATGCTCTGCAGCTGGCGCAGCTTCGGACACGGGGAAGATGTGAATCCAGAAGTCACTCGAGAGCACAATATCAGTTCAAAATCAGGTGGCCTGACAGGTCTGTGGACACTTTTGACGTACAATAACAAGTGTCCACAAGTAGTCGACAGCCGGTTCAAAGTAGGAGCAGCAAACCTGGCAAAATTGTCCCAGCGCTGTTCCTGCATTGCCCACTTCCGCAGGACTTGCAGCAATACTTCTGCGGCCTGCTTTCTTTTTGGGCCCAAGTCCGGGGCGCCTCCCAAAGCCTATCTTCAGAGGACGCTTTGAACGGTAGAAGGATTCTGAGCGACAGGCCCGAGCACGGCGCCTGTTCTGATCGTACCAAAAGCAAACACTGCCCTTCACTTTTGGAAAGGAGACACCAAGCAGACGACAATTCTGCAGTTCAGTACGAGCACTCGCACAGGAATGTGGCGCGAGCACCATGACCCGCAGAACCCCCTAGTGTTGACACACATTGCGCGGGAAAACCATCTTGCAGGCACAGAGATGGTGGTGGGAAGATGCTCCCCCTTGTGCAAGAATGTTGATCAGATGCTGTGGGATTGTGTGAGAGTGAGAGACGCGCCCAACCACTGGAGTTGAGTAGCGTCCAATAACAGCAGGGGAGTTGGGGGTTCTTGGGGGAGCGCAACCCCCCCCTTTGCAAAGACACTTTTTTGCCAGCAGACGTTTCAATTGTGTGGCACGATGCTCTTCAGACAAACTGGCACGGGTTCGGTTTAAGGCTCAGAGTTTCGGGAGTCTTTGCAAACGAGGTGATGGCACGACACTCTTCGAGGTCGGCTCGCACAGACTCCAAACAAAAGCGGGGCGTTGCAGAGTTGCGGAGCGCCGAGAACCGAGAACCTACATGCACTGAATAACTGGAGGGGTACCTGTAGATATTCCGTGCTTCCAGATTCTCTGGCACTCTGGTCAGTTGCCTTCAGGTCCTTCTCGCTCTTAAGATGGATTCTCATGGTCTTCCCGTGCTTTGCCATCCAGCCAAACTCCTGTTTGATCCGGAAATGTCAAGAATGTAGGTAGTGGAATGAAATGTCGGAACGCATGAGCATCTTCCCTCCTCAAAGGGAGGAATTGAATTCCTGTTCAGTTGTTCTGTTGCTCATGACTCTTGAGCATTCAGGCCATGCAGTTTGAAGTCAGAAGTTTGATTACGTAGTAGTGGATACGGGCTGCATGAGGCCAAGGAGGGAGGGGTGAAAGGGCGGGGCCGGAGGAGGAGGGGGGCATCCTCTCTTTCTCTTGTCAGTGAGTTGGGCAGTTGGGTATGGGGGATTTCAGTGCCGAGGTTCAGCTAGTGCTTTTTCTGTCGCGTAGCAAGTTTGAAGTCTCGTGAAGGGCCTACTACTGCAGCTGCGATGCGGTGTTGACGCTGGGGGTCCTGCACAGAACACAGCATTCTAGCAGTTGTCCACCAACACATCACCACTATGGGAATCGGAACTACAAAGGTACCAAAGGTGCCAGAACGAAAGGGTGCAGTGTGCGAGTCTTCAGACGGCTGCACTTTGTGGCAGGCATGCACAAGGGCGGCGAGTGAGCGTGGTGCGAAGAGACAGCATGAACATCGAGCTTGCATAATTTGCCTCGGCCTCTGGGGGTCCAGCCTTCTCTCCCTACCCTCCCCTGCCCCCCAAAAAGGACGCTCGCGGGTCTCTTGGAAGTGCGGCCAGAAAGCCCCGCTCCCCCCGCCCACCGGGCCTTGTCAGACTCTTTGCCCGGGGTTTGCGACGTCTGGGCCTCCTTGCCAGCCCGGCTGCTGAGGCGGACGCGCGTGAGCAATTACAAGTATTGCCGCTCCTTCATTTCTCAAACGCGAACTTGCTGCTGTAGCAGCACTGACATGGCATACCGCGTTGGGCTTCTGGTGGTGAACCCCCCAGCACATCGATGAATGCATCATCATCCTCTTCTGCGCTGCGTTCACGTCAAGATGCTACTGTCGCTACAAGCCGGCCATAAAACATGGACATGGGTTTGGCACTGGACAGGGATTGGACAGCCCCACTTTGTAGAAGCTTCAGTTTTCAAGTTCAGATGCCTACCGCCGACCCGCTCTGCTGCAAGGGTGCGCAGCAGCTCATGGAACAAGTCAAAGTTTCGACAATGTAAACTTCATCCCTCCAAATCCTCGCATGTCTGCCATGTTCAGATGCCAGCCCTCAAACCCCGCGTGCCACGCGACACTACAGCAAGATTCCAGCTACCGGAAATTGCGAGCACGGCAGCTGGGGCAGATGCGGGCGAGTGGCCACAGTCAGACCCAATACCGTTAACCCTAAGTCGTCTTCAGCATCTCCTTTCTGGGTAGGACTCCTTCTAACCATGCTTGACCAGACATGCCTTGACAAGCAGCCGAGCAGTGACAACATATCGACTGAAGAGGGTGGCGTGAGCGATGATGGCACGAATGATGCTGCTGGTAAACAGCATGATGCTGGACCACAAGTCGGGACAGTACTTAAAATGGCTGCAAAACCCTGGGACTTGGCAATTTGCTCTGGGGAGCCTCAACTTGAACCGACCTTCACGACGTCTAAAAGAAGTTCTTTGATTCATGCCAGGAGTCCCCGAAATTAAGTGTGGTGAGGTTGCTTAGACGCTGCGGTCGATTCCAGAACTCGCCCACCAACTCTCCTGCTTTCTCACCTGGTGGCACTGCTGAACTGACGCAGAGTCGGGTGCAACAGCTAGGAGCAAGTTGTCAGAAGCTGGTCATTTTTGGGCTACTTTGATTCTGCCCGTGTCTACAGTAAGTCAACACTGCTTGTGAATGGATTTCGTCCGACTTCAGACTGCTTTGCCTGCTACTTGATTTGCAGTCGTGCACCTGAGTCCTCCCGTTGCGTCACAATTGCCTGTGCTTGGCGCAGCATTGATGGAGTAACGAACCTCCTCAGCTGGAAGATTTCCGGAATTCGCGCAGGCAACATGCCTTCCTACTGATAGAACTCTGAACACCTGTTGCTTCTGCTGACAGCTCATATCTGACCTCAGACAACCAAAGGTTTTGCCGCCTGGTATCGTGACAATGTCTCTTGTCCGCGCTATGGAGTTCCCGTCTAGAAACACATAGGGAGCATACGGCGGATCCAGAGCTTGAATGCCGAAACGTGCTATGAAATGCGCAAGGTTCGGGCCTAGACCATGGATTTGTCCCCAATGAACCTGCGTCGATGGCGCCAGACCCTGCGGGAAATTTGTATGGGTGGACAGCCACATGAAGGCTTCCCGGGCAGTCTCATGGTCCAGGAAGTTGACAAAAGCCAAGGAGAGATTTTTATGGTGTTGTATATCATAAGGAAGGTGGACGAAGTCATAATCTCCGCCCGTCGCATCAAGCATGTCCAGCAGCACGGTGCTAGTGCACCTGGGTGGCACTCGCTTCAGAACTAAGCTGGTCAGCTCCGTAGCCTCAAAGTCATTGAGCATTGCCCAACGGAAGCAGACGCCTGCAGCGAACGGTCTAACAAAAAACAAATTTCAAAAGGCCTTACTGTCGAACTTGTGGTGGCATTCAAAGGCCTTGGTGCTGGAAAACGCCTTGGTCGCATCTTAAGCGGGGCACAACCTAGCACTGGAGCGGAGCGTTCATGCTTCGAGCCAGAGCTTGACAAGCCAGCAACAGCATCCGCCACAGCATGCATCCAGACGGTCCGACAGTCCCAGCGCAACACCTGTGGAGAACCTTTTGGCTGAAGCAGTCATGGGGACTTTTTGCCCATTCCCGGACTTAGCTCTCAGCAGTCTGGGAGCTGCCCGCTGGCTTCAAGTATTTGTGCTTCAGGCCTTTGATACATTACTGATCCACGCACCACTTTCCTATACCTCGGCTTTACTCTGTGGACTCCCTCCTTGTCTTCTTGCAGCCATGAGGTGCCATTTGGTCCACAGTATAGGCTCGATCTTTTTGGCATTCGCATCCATAACTGCAGCCTGCAAAGGTGCTGTGATGCAGCCCGGAACAAACCCGACATGTGTGCAAAAACGCTGTATCCCCTACAAAACAGCCACTGGCGATTCGCCTTTCTCTTCGGTGGCAGATCAGCGAATGGAATCCATAACGACCAACCGCACCTGCAACTGCAACTGGGGCAGCTGGCACCCTCTCACAGGGAGGAGCTTGAAACAATCTTAGCAACCTAGCCGCTCTTTGCGGGCTTTGCCGCACTTTGAGCACCAGTCCGGACTGTCCACAGGAACCAAAGAGAAGTCCATGGTTTGGAACCTTAGGGCAGGCACGGAAATGAAAGCTCCTGAAGCCAAGACTGCCGCAGGATGCCACAGGCCTCCGGTCGTAGCAGAGGCAACATCTCCAAGGACCTTCTCGCTGATACCGTGCATCCTCATAAGGCCAGCGATGAATGCAAGGGACCGCTGCTACAGACAGGCCTGCGTGCTATAATCTGAAGACTGTCGCACTTCAAGCAGTAGGACGAATGGCTGAAAATTGTGCGGTAAAGTCCTCCTGGTCAAACTTTGGCTCTGGCGGCTCGTCTGGCGGCCTGGGCTCTCCCTGAAGATCTGAGCCTGGGGCAGTGGTAACATGTGCAGCGGTTCAAATCGCTTTGCAATTAAGAATGATAGCTGTTTCTTTACTCTTCCTTTTCTTCTTTTTGTATTCTCCTTTTCTTGTACCCACAGGAACCACACATTGGCTGCATCTGGCTGTCGAGCGTACAGACTGCCAGAAGAGCAGAAGCTCTCTGACCGCGTCCCTCACAGGCCGCCCACTCTGGGGCCAGAAACGTCTTGCGCCTTCTGCCATGTAGGCGTCGTGGCCACGAGGAGCTCAGTTCTTTCACCAGCTGCTCCTGCTGCAGCCGCCTGGAGCACCAGCTGGAAGGACAAGGGGAAGAGAAATGACCCCAACAGGTCTCCTTCTTGCACTGCTCACTAAGCAGGCGTCAGTGCTGGTCATAAGTTGCCGCAACAAAGCGGCCTAGTCCACCATACTGAAGGCACTCTGGAAGTCATCATGAGGAGGAGGTTGTCGACTCCCTTGCACCACAGTTTCGGCTCCAAGTTTGGTTGCCATTGCCCAGCATAGGCGCATCCTACATGCCAGAACAAGCGGTCCCGCCAGGAGGGCCGGGCTTGCCCAACACAACAGCGATCGGCATGACGCCTTCCCTTTCTCTGGGCACGGCATGACAGGTGGCTCCAGGCAGCAGCGGGGCTGTCTTCAATCGGGATTCTTGCTCATAATCACCAACACTGCATTTTACAGATCGAAATGACTCACTAGAACTGCATTGCAGTCGTGCCGAAAGCAACGGCTTCGAGTTGGGACAATCAAGAAGCACAGGACCGGGGTGGTGACTCATGACATGACTGAGGTGTGCGCCTCAGCTTAGACGAAAGCTGAAATACCTGAAACTGAGCAAAAGTCAAGGGAACACCTAATTTGGTTCGTAAAATGGCCAAAGCTTTTGAAGGTCCGAAGCTATTGGCTTCACCTAAAGCTCTGAAGCTAGTAGCTTCGCCTGGTGCTCTGAAGCGGCAACTTTGCACAACGCTGTTGAAGTTAGCAGCTTCGTCGTGAAGCTAGCAGCTTCCAAGCAAGCTCTCAAACTAGCAGCCAGTACTGATAGCTTCACCTAATCCTCTGAAGCTAGTAGTTTTGCCAGAAACTGTGAAGCTAGTAGTTTTCGCCCCACGTTCTGAAGCTAATAGCTGAAGCTAACGCTTCAAATTTGAAGCTCGTCTAAACCATGCCTAGCTTGCAAGTGAACATGTCATTGGTGTGCGAACTACAGTACACGTTGCGAACCCTCCCATCCATCTGCAGCTTTGCAGCGCTCGAAGGCAAGCATTACCTGCGACAGGCAAAGCAACACCGAGCTTGCACCAGGAGTTGGTCCCTAAACCCTAAAACCTATAAACCCTGAACCCTAAACCCTTAACCCTATTATAGTAGTTTCCATTTTATTTTCCATTATCCCCATATACCCCTGTATAATCCCTATATTGGACCTCGAAGCGCCAGGTTCGGTATTGGTTCGGGAACTTCTTCTTGTCTTCTGGATCTGCCTGCACAACCTCCCACGGTGCCAACACTGACTATAATGGTTTTTTTTTCTTTTTAGGGTTTAGGGTTTAGGGTTTACTATAATGGGTTATCTAGGGTATATATTGGGGTTATATTAGTGGAGACTACTATAATGGGTTATATAGGGGTTATAGTGTATATATTGGGGTCATATTGGGATAATGGAAAAGAGAATGGAGACTACTATAATGGGTTAATGGTGAAAAATCTCTTAAGCCGAGAAGGCCTCATCGATTTCACCAGGCTCGGGTTTGTAGAACTTGGGCGGTTTGGCTGCGTCTGTGATGGCACCCTGCATACAGTTCAGATGAGTGCAATCAATAGTAGTTTCCATTTTATTTTCCATTATCCCAATATGACCCCAATATATACCCTAATAGAATCCCTATATAACCCCATTATAGGTGTTCTGACCTTGCAAGCGGTGATGTTCATTTCTGCAAGGCGCGGACCTCCTGAACAGGTTTCGACAGTAACAGTGCACCCTAGGCCCAAGGACTGAACACGGCCTGGAGGCAAGCCGTTCCATTGATAGAGCCTTGCCATGGCCAACTGGCTAACACACACTGGGTCGTTTTAAGGCACTGTCCTGAAATATGCCCCTCGGGTTCAACGGGTCAACTCGGACTCCATGTCTCATGCAAATGCTACGCAAGTCAGTCCTAGTTTCACAGCCTTGTCAAAAACGGAAGTTGAACTTGCAGGCACTCCCTGCATTGCAATCGAGGGACGTGAACTGACTCCCAGGCGTATCCGGGGTTGCGGCCTAAACTCCATGAATAGGTACAGCTTTTCAAATAAGTCGCCCCATAACTCTCGGGCATGATGCCTCTTGGGCAGGTTGTCTTTGCAAGTACTGAGGCTGCTGCTGGTGCCCAGGCTACGGTGAAATGATCACCTCCATGCAATATCCAAACCTTCGCAGATGGCCCGCTTTCAAACTTGGAATCGCACAGGTTTTAGTCACACGGCACTTACAAACTCATGCTGTGCATATAAGTGAAGATGGCTTCCAAAGGCTCATGCTGGTGTCGTCGGACATTTTAAAGCGGTCGCCATGGGGATTCCTTTCTCCTGCTCTGATGCTCCACACTGGGTGCTAAAACCTCAACATGCGCGGGTCCTTCTCTGTGCGGGACAGAATGCCAACAGCATTGAAGCCTTCCCAAGTTCTGTTTGGACCTGAAGAGAAGGTAGCCCAGGCAATGCAGCACAAGTTGGCCACGAGAGCAGTAGGCGGTAGGGTCCTGACTGCCATCAGCGTGAAAGCTTCCCACGTTACCATGCGCAGAGCCCCGCAGCAACAAGGACATGAGCTCCATGCTACACAGCCAGCAATTGAACTGCCTCAGATGTTGCAAACTGCAGAGAGACTCAGGCACCACCATGCAGGTGGCGTGTGCCTACAAGCTAAGGTGTGTCCAAGGCACTTGGGTATTAAAGGAAGCTCGCCACCCTCAGACAGAGCTTCCTGATTCACCCTCTCCACTCCTTGGCTGCCAACGCCCAGCAAACTGGACTGGATGTAATGATGAGATGCTATCAGCTGGCCCCGTGTGAAAACGACGGAATACACCAGGTCGATGATGCCTCCAGGGCCTTGAAAATCAGCGATTCGAGCTTGTACCTTTGGCAGCGCAACTGCATGTGTGTGTGTGTGTGTGTCTGCGTGTCTCATGCATGCCATGCAGTGGGAGGAGCCATGACCTCTGTAACATTAGCATGACATGTCAAGCACCTCGGGCTGTATCGCTCCAGCATCCCAAAGCTCAGTGATTTCCAGTTCAGCGGCAGGCGCATAGTCCCCTTGAGAGAACAGCAGCTTGATGCAGAAAAAACACTTATCCAGATGCTTTGGAATGCAGCTTATTGTGTGGAACAGTCATACATCGATTTCGCTCAGCCAAGCCTTGGGCAAACTTTCCTGCTTGCATCACAGCACATACACCCAGATGGCTTAGCAAAGCGACGCGGCCTTTCCGCTTCGGTCTGCAAAGGCGGGTAGGTCCATCAGAGCGGCATCTTGCCAACATCTCTGTAATGACTTGAGCAACTGCCTCTGGACTGACCTGCGATCAAGGGCGATGTATAGACTAAGGCTAGTCCAACAAAATATCAGAAATCGGGAGCTCTCGCAGACAAAGTCATCCTGCTGTTGTGTGGGGACGTTTCTGGCAGTTTGGACCATACCTGCCTGTAGGAACGAAACGTGAAACAAAGCCAACCAGACAGTACACAATTGTGATGCACCGCAATGGTGCAAAAAAAATGTATTCTTCATCTCACAGGAGCGAAGATATCATGGACTTACTGGGGGTTTGAAGGGTTGCGGCAGGAACCGTTGAAACTAGTGGAGCTGCAGAGACATCGTCTCAAGCAACGCATTTCAGAGTCAGGAAGGTGGAAGATATGACCTGTCCATCCTTGCAGATTCAAGTGTCGCTCCTTTAAAAGGTGAGACCGGCAGAAGGAGTGTGTTGGGTCAATGAACGAAATGAATCCTACGAGCACAAGCAGCAGGCAAGGAATGAATTGGCAAGTCCACCTCTCTCCACCGCCACTTTCCTTTTGCGAGCTGTTGCACGGGCTAAGTTTGACCCAAGTCCTCCACAAGAATGGCTCTTGAATGCTTTTGAGGTGTTGGTGGAGAAAGGTGGTGTTTGCGAGGATGCCCATGTGAGGTCCTTCAAAAGCGTTTTGGAGGGACCTGGAAGGACATGGCTGGAACCAGCTGAAAAATGCCGAGTCCAAGGTTTGGAAAGATTGGGCCAAGATCTTGAGGCGTCTTGAAGCCTGTGTGCAACCTGGCACTTGTTGATGGAGGCTCCGGGAAGGTCCTGCCGAGTTCGGGAAGTTTTCTCCTTCTTGTCAGCAAGTTGTTGTCTAGCAAGCGCACAATGCGCCACGGAAACCCCATTACGCGGCGATGCTTGAAGTTGATTGTGTTCAGGATGCCGAGCTTGTTGCAGTATCCACCAGTTCCGAATTGCTGTGGACCGTGCTTGCCGTGGAGCCAGCCTGCTTGCGACAAGAGTGAGCATGCCGCTTAAACTGCACTTGCAGAGTTGATTTCTCCAGCTTGATGAGATATTGGCTTGTATCTGTCACTGATCATCTTGTTAGGGGTCAGGGGCAGATCCTTGAAATGGTGGAAGGAACAGCCTTCCAGAAGGCCCCTGCGGCGATCTGGAGCTACAAGGATGTTGGCTTCTGGAGCACACAGAACCGTTGGGTGTGTGACTGTTGTCGGTTGCGGAACGATGTGGGCTGTGCTAAGCGGGAGCTGCGACTCTTTCAGCAAATTGCGCATGCTGCCTGCAAGCTGACTTAGCACTGGAAGGCGGATGGCAGTCCTCCTCAGGCTTCGGGATTTTGCATAATGCCGGTCAGAATTTTGCGCAGTCATTCTCCATGCTTGGCCTGCAGGTCGTGCTCTTCCGGGGTTGGTGAGATCAGCCATTTCCCAAATTGGTTGAACAGATGAAGTATCACGTTTATGAGGCCCAACTCCTGAGTATCCGCCTTGAGAAGGATAAGGCCAAGATATGGGCTGACGAGGCCGTGCAGAGGTCGGCCTGTGGCAAACCACTTAAGGTTTCACGTTTAGGGATGCTACGGCCCCCAGTATAAAGTATCTAGTACAAAGTATAATCATGTCCCTCTTAGGAAGAATGCAATCTTACCTAAGCAATCGTGGAACCCTCTCAACCAAAGCCGCTCAGCAGGTCCCAGTTGCGACACACCTTGCTAACATGCGGAAAGACAAAGGATGGACCTGACGTTCTCAGTTTCGATATGCTATGCCAGTCGCCGGATGAAGTCCTCGGTGCCCTCACGTTCCTCTTTCACAGACTTGAGGCGACAGGCTGCTGGCCGTCTAGCCCGAAGACAGCTGAGGCCGAAGGGCCCATTGGCTTGCGAAGTTACATATAAAGGGTTGTGGTGGAATTGCAAAACTTTTTTGACTGAGAGGTGGTAGAAGAACCACAGGGAGATTGCTGGCTGGGATCACAGCGTGACGATGGTCATTGAGTTTTGCCCTTGCCAGATGTTGGACATGCTGTGCCGAGCACCTTGCTACAGTGAAGTATCCTTGCAACACGTCAATGGGCCGCTCTCTGGTATGATTGCCACCTTGCGCCAGCTTGGTTGCCTCAAGAGTGGAATGCGTGGGTCACACCTGACAGGGAGGTATACGGGGAGGTATCCAGTATGAAGCTCACCTCCAGCATGCACAACTTTCCAGCGAATCAGCCAGCACAACACTGAGGCCCAGGACTGAGGCCTCGGGGAGTTTGATTTTGTTGTTTTGCTGAAGTTGCATAAGGTTTAGTGAGTTGAAGCACTTTGTTCACGGTACCTTCTCTTTCCTTGACCATGCAGAACTGGATGATGTTTGCCCCATGTGTTCCCAGTCTCGGCGCCCTGGCGTTGAACATCATGGGGAGGCAAGCTTGCCCGTGGATGTTGTTGCAATTGCAGCGGCCAGTGCCCGCTTACTGACACTGATCCGCGTAGCTGCTGGCATCAGTTACCGGTACCTGCTGAGCACACCAGCTTTCCGGTTCAACCTCAGGAGCATGCTGAAGCTGAGAGTGTTTTCGAGGTGGCTCCGGTGTGTATTGATGGTCTCCAGTTGTGCACGGATGGGTCCAGGGGTCCTCACGCCAGCGATCCCAGGTTGACAGTGTGGCGTTTCCATTGCTGCTTTGCGCTGCATCAACGAGAAATGGGTTCAGGTTGGCAGCTACACCGCTGCACTCACTGGGCCTGTGCAAATTGTGCCCAGGCGAAAGCCGCTGCAGTTCTCAAAGCGCTGCAGCTGACTACTGGAGCAGTTGAGGTTGCGACAGATGCTGACTCTGTCATTTGTCGTTTTGGGCGCCTTCATGCCAGGAGGGGCTGGGACTGCACACATCCAGATGTCTGTGCACAAATTCAATTGCTAACTTGCACAAGGTGAAGGCACACCTTTCCCGGGAGGCTTTCGTTGCTCCATACCCGGCTTGTCCAGTTTGGTATTGGATTGGCAAAATTGTGCCGACAAATTTTAGTGAGCAGCATGCGGAGAAACTTGTTGATCAGGCCGAGGTTGGCGTTGCTTAGTTTGATGCCAGGGTTAGGTCGGTTTCAGAGATTGTGGTTGCACGAAGCTGCTCCTAGGAGTTTTGGGCCTATTGCATCCACTGTTGCGCGGATTCCGTCCCACCTTGCTGAGACCCACCATCATCATGGTTGGGATGTTGGGACGAAGACCGCACATCCACCCGTTGCCGCGTGAAGCTCCGTGCGAGCATGCCAAAGCAGTAAATTCGGTGTTGTGCCCAAGTCCTGGATGGGAATTGGGTTTCACTTGGCCATCCCAGCCATTCTCTCTACCAAACGGGTTGCAAGCCATGCGTGGAAGAAGCGCAAACACTGCATCTATTTTTTTCAATTTCCGGCAGCGCTGCAGGGGCAGAACAGGAGGCAGGCGCATACGGCGCTAGCCCATTCGGTATCCTCGCTTATCATAGGATAGAATGGGAAGGCTTCTGGTAGGTTACTGCACACGGCCGGTGCCGGTTTCAACGTACCATCAAGGGTGGATCACCTTCTAAAAACGGTGCAAGTGCATTTGGGAAAAAATCCTTCACGCCATCGCCCGCACCCGGCAATGCGTGGATTGAACGGGCAGCTGCGGTGCCCGCATGTTTACTTAGTGAGTGACAACGCATGCATGTGTGCTGTCAGGCGCTGCCAGGTTGCTGCGTGCAGGGTGTATGACTGCAGAGCAATGACACCTCAAAAACGCCTGTCTGGCAAGCTCTAGAATTCAAGGTGTTATAGGTGACTTGCAATGTGCCACCCCTTGAAATGATCAACCAAATGAGGAAGCGAACACGCCAACTATCAGAAACATGCCACCAGAAAGACCAGCTGCGTCACTCGGATCACAATTGCATCTGTGCAAAACCTTGTAAACCCGCGCCTCAACATTGCGGGCCCGTGAATATTGCGAAGCCAGGATCAAAGCATGAACCACAGCTAGGACGCCACATGGTCCATTCTTTGGCTGCGGAATCCCTCCGGCCCAACCACCTCCGCTATCCAAACGTTGAAGACGCCAGGCCTCACACAGCACATTCAGGCTGAATGGTGATATCAGGAATAAGATGAATCGGAAAACATTTGAAATACATGGAGGCATGCCTGGGGTGTCTTGATCTAGCAAACGGGAGTCATAGACCAACTGTCAAGCTGACCATAATTGGCTAGAAAAGGTTATTGCAAACAATGGTCCCAAAGCACCTCCTGTGGCGGTGCTTGGCACCAGGAACAGATACACCATCCGACTTAGAATTAGGCTTATATTAGTAGCGCGAGACAGATCATGCCTGTGAACAGCTGTCTTCAACTGATGTAAACTGCAATGGCAACCATCCTCAGAGTACATGTCACAGCAACACTGGCAGGTTAGAGATCATAGTAGATTCACTAGCAAGTCTAACCATAGTCTGAAACTGATGCAACTCATGGTGGGCCTCAGGAGGCTCCTCTGCTGTTGGCCAGACGGTACCCCACCAGGAGGGCACGTCCTGCAGCAAACCGAGTTCGGGCAGGACAATTATCAGCACTATCATTAACATGTCAGTTGCCCTGGTTATGTCGATGAAACATCTTCCTTTCCCTCTTAACAATATCATTACCCTGCTTGTAAGTAATATCATTTCGTTTATTAGCATGTTCCTTACACTCATTGTCAGTGGCATTACCCTTTTTATCATTACTCTCATTGTTATTAGTATCGCCATTATTATTAACAATATAATAACATACAATTATTCGTGTTGTCATCGGTATTACATGTTTGTATTCAGATGCTTCTTATCCTCATCATTTGCATTTTACATATCACTAGTGTTGCTAACATTATTATTTCGCTTATGGCTATTCATTTTACTCTTTTTCAACTAACAGTATCATTATCCTTTTGTATGCTGATGATTGTTAGTGCTACTATGATTACTAGTAACCATATTACTACTATGAATATCTAGTGAATCTTGGGTCTGTTGGGTGAGTTCAGACCCTGGGTGCAGCCCTTTTGCATTGAAAAGCTTTCAAGTCAAAGGTAGCACAAACTGAAAAGGGGTCCTGTTGCATCGGGGCTGCCTCAGGCTCTGGGGCAACGCCGGTCATGGGATCATCTCCCCCTGCAGCTTGGCGAGCACTTCTTTCTGCCAGGCTGCTCTTGCTGGAGTCAGTCCTTGGCTGCTCAAGAAGATTTCCACCGCCGTCTCGACGTTTCCGCCAGCCATTTCAAGGAACATCTTCGCCTGCGCAACTTCAACGTGCCACCTACTGCAAGCGCTTCACTGGCCTGGCCTCATCTGCAGAGGCACCAGTGAAATCCATGAAGGTCTGCACATTGTCCCCCATGGCTTCCACACAGGCCGCACAAGATGCAAGGTCCAGACAACTTCGCTGCTTCATGTCATGGTTGTGCTAACTTGCACTTAAATAAAAAAAAGCTTGCTGGCGACGCAGTGTACAGCTTGGATATGTTCTGTCCACATATGCCCACAAGAGCCGGCCAAAAAGGTCTTGTGCGCATGCCAGGAGCCGCGAGCAAGTAGTTCCTACAACTTGCACGTCACCTGCCAGTGAATATAAAAGGGCGTCACAAAAGAATACTTCCAGTTCTGGGCGAGGTGGCACCTCCTTGTCTGCCCGAAGGGCTGGAGACGCAAATCCAAGCTGACTGCCATCTCTTTGCAGCACCTCGCCGCGCGCATAATGCAGCCCTGGCCCATCAAATCCAATCCAACTCTTCTGCATTCCGACTTGATCATCATACAACGCTGGGTGCCCAGCAATCAGCATTGTCTCACGAGGCGTGTCATGATTCACTTGATTTGGCCTGGGTGCAGAATGAGCACTGATCCTGCAATGATGTCGAACTCCCCTCAGTAGCAGACTTTTCAGTGCTTAACCTTTCAGCATCTTCACCTAGACATGGCATTTCAGACAGAATGGAACCGCGAAAAACTGCCGCATGGTTCAAGCGCATACTGGCCTGAACCTGCGCACTTCGCCTGCGGCCATGTGCAGTTTGTTCACGTGCAGACAGAGCTACAAACCACAGTTTCTTGTCATCAAACACTGCTGCATCACATTTTCAATCCATCGACAAGCAAGTTGACTCCGCATCTGTGCACAAGCTGCAAAAGCAGCTTGGCTGCAGTAATGATTCACCTTGACTCCGCTAACATTGAGCAATCGGCAAGGATGCTTGACGCGTTCGGTCGAAACTTTCTCGCTCCTCTGAGCAAGTCTCAGGACCTATCAAATGCCGCAAGATCTGTGACCTGAAGCGCGAGAGCTGCACGTGGTGCTCTGACAGCTGCTGGTGGTGGTGCTGCGAGCACTTAGAAGAACTGGTCCAATGGATGCTCCATTCATGTCAAGTCTTGCGTAAGACTAGAGCCGTCCCGTTGTGAGCTGGATTAGCAAGACCATGTTCAACACTTCTTGCTCCAGGTGCACAGCACTCGGGGCCGCATCTTCCGACGAAACGGGCTGTGCGCAGGCCGGGTGGCAATCAATTGCTTTCGTGGTCGTGGATTTTTGCAGCGATGGTGTCATGGATGCCCTGGGAGATTCAAGAAACATATCGAGCATTCTGACTCTGTTTTCACAAATGAATGTCCGTCCAAAATTGTGATAGAAGCGTGTCTTGATGCCCCTCGTCTGCAGCATCTATTTGTTCATGGACAAGCATCTATTGAATCGGTGTCGTTTTTCCCTACGCAGTTTGGGTTGCCAAGCTTCCGAATATTCTTCTTGGAGGGGTCTGGGATCTTCGGCCCAGCACCTCAGCTTCGCAAGACCGCTTCGTGTGGATTTTACCCTGGTTGCTGAGCTTACCCAATCTGATCAGTCGATCCGTTCCAAGCGGGGCAATCTCTCACAAACTTGACTACATGCATCAAAAAAGGGGGCCAGGCACGTAAGGAGAGCTTTTGTCCCACTTGAGAAGATGGACATTGCACTTGCACCTGCATGCAATCTGTGCAGCTTGAAGCGTTTCAAGGATCAAGCCAGACTTGCAAAGCCGCGCCTCCAATGACACCTCCAAAGAAACCTAGGAATCCCCCAATGATCGCCACCATGGCATAGTCTTGGCCTGCTCCAGCACCCGTGCGTGCCCCATCCGGTGACCGTTCCAGACCTGAGCATTGGAAGGTGGAACTTCAAAAAAAAGGTGAACACACTAGTTCCTGTCTGATGGCCCTGTGTCTGGCAAGGACATCTTGGCTGAGGCAAGCTCCGGACAGCGCCACTGCAAGGCCCATGCCGCATCCCACCAAACCAGACATGAAAGCGCCGAGGCTAACCACCTAGCAGGTTAACAAACATTTGCCGCAGTTTCATGCGACCAAGCGGCATGCAGGAACCATCCAGCGCATCCAAGCTGCAGAGTCCACGAGGAGGTCAGCAATTACATACCTGAGCACGTGCTGTGGATCTTTCTTCAAAGCGAGGCAACAATCATGCAAGAGTGGAGACCGTCTGCGATTGGGCAAGCTTCTGAATGCCGTTGCAGACGCAGAGGGCATAGGTAGCGCGCACAGACTTGCAAAATGAACTTCCACGGAGAGCACACTGAACCTCGGCTTTCACACAAGAGCGTCCCTGTTTGTAGCGCGTCAGCTGCGACTTTCCTGAGGGACTTGAGGCCTGTCAAAGCAGCCCCTTTCGCAAGTACGAAGTGAACGGCGTAGGCAATACCTGGATGAGCTAAAGAGACCAGGAGGGAAGATGATGGCCCAGCGCCTCCCACTGACGCTCTGTCTAAGCACAGAATTATCGCGGACAGCCGCAGGGACAGCAGCCGAAACATGCAGGCAACTTTTGCAAAAAATCAGGCTTTAAGAAGCTCTCAGGTGGTGCGGGAGGCGAGTGTACCGAAATTCAGATGTGAACAAGCAGGAATATCAGAATGGAATTTCGCAGTAGTAGTAGTAGTAGTAGTGGCAGTAGTAGTAGTAGTAGTAGTATTGGTAGTAGTAGTAGAAGTAGTAGTAGTAGTAGTAGTTATGGTAGCGGTAGTGGTAGTAGTAGTAGTAGTAGTGGTAGTAGTAGTTATGGTAGCGGTAGTGGTAGTTGTAGTGGTAGTGGTAGTGGTAGTCGTGGTGGTAGTGGCCGTCGTCGTCGTAGTAGTAGTAGTAGTGGTAGTAGTGGTAGTAGTAATATTAGTACTAGTAGGAGTAGTGGGAGTAGTAGTTCTAGCAGCAGCAGCAGTGGTAGTAGTAGTGGCAGTAGTAGTAATAGTAATAGCAATAGTAATAGCAATAGTAATAGCAATAGTAATAGCAATAGTCAATAGTAGTAGTAGTAGTAGTAGTAATAGTAGTAGTAGTAATAGTAGTTCTAGTAGTAATAGAAGGGGTGGTACCAGTACTAATACCCGTCTGTTACCCGACTGTGTATTAATCCGTAATTACTTGTCTCAAAAATGACCTTCGCACTGTGGAAAGTTGACGATTTCTGAAAATTTTCTGCCCCACGATGTCACACGTTTTTTGGGTGAAGGGCGGTGTTTGTCGAAATGGTGTTGCTGCTGCAGAGGTTTGATGATTTTGAAAGTTTGTGTCTCGGAATGGTGTTTTTGCTCAGGAAACTTGCTGATTTTGAAAATTATGTGCCCGGTTGTTTTTTTTGTGTTATTTTGTATCCATGCCGGCCGAGATAATTACGTACTACTCGTGTTACCAGAACATGCGCTTGCCAAAGCTTCCATGTTGGCTAAGATGATAACATTCGTGTTGAAAACGCATAAAATTGGCAGAGCATCCATGCTGACCAACATACAGGTTACACCAGCACCCATGCTGGCCAAGATGATAGGGTTCCTTTTACAAGCACATCCATGCTGGCCAGGATAGCAACATTCGTGTTAACAACGCATCTGATTACACAGCATCCATGCTGGCCAAGATAACAATGTTCGTGTTACCGGCGGCGCATACAGTTGTCAGAGCATCCATGCTGGCCAACAGAATAACGTTCGTGTTACCAAAGCATACAGCTACCAGAGCTTCGGCGTTCCCAAGATTCGTCCGGGTCGTTTGCAAACGCTTCGCAACCGGCTAGTGCCCAGGGTACCCTACAGCAGCTTTGCACTGGCCGTCTCTGCATTTGAACACTCTACGGCGCTCTTGCTGCTTTTTTGTTTTTTTTCTCTGGGCGCGCTTGTGTGGCTACTGCTTCAATTGGCGGACCCCACCGCCTACCACGCTCGGAGAAGTTTAACTTTCGATGGCCAGCAACTCCACACAGCCTGCACGCGTGACGTTTGTGCACCAATCGGCGATTCCGCCTCAACACCCTTGGCTGACTCCACCACATGGATCTTCGCTTATCGATCGAAATGCAGATTTACCAACGGAAAGATTTGCGTTATGTGCCAGGGGATCCAAGGACCCCGACACAAGCCGATTTACGTTATGCCTTCATGATTTCATGGAACGCTCCTGCCAATGGATTCTCCATTTGAGCAGCCCAAACTTACCAATGGAAAGATTTACGTTAGGAGCTTGGGGATCTCCGGGCCCCTTCACCAAAAGATTTACGCCATGTTCTCAGTTGGCCATGGAATTTTCACTTCCATGGAAGGCTCTGCTGGTACGAGATTTACCAATGGAAACATTTACGTTAGATGTCAGCGGCTCTTCGGAGCCCTACATCACTCAACGGGGCTCTGCCCAATGCACAAACAGTGTGTACAAAGCCGCGCATACGAGTCTAGGAAATAGCTCTGCCAACAACCTTGCCCAAGCTTCACCAAGACAAGTGAGCAGCTGTACATATTTCAGATATCGCAAAATCCTTAAGTTTACTAACTACCCCAGGGCCAATTGCCAGTATCTGCGCAGTTTCACCAAGCCGAACATGCACCAGCAGCGAATGACGTTATCAGGCTTCGCCCGTAGTAGCTTGAACAAGCAAATCCATTCCCTTAATGGCAACTTTGTATCCTTTGAAATCCAGACCCCAAGGTTTCGTTCCAAATTATGGGAGCACTCCTTTCAAATTCGGTGAAATATTACCGTAGAGGTAGTAGCTATGAGATCGACACTGATCGACGATCCTTTCCTAGATTACACGGGATCATGCTACGGTCGGCCGCCTCCAGAGGAGGCGGGCCGGGAAGCCGTTGGACATACCCCAGCAGTTTCGGAGATTTTGGCAACCTAAACTCAATTCCAGCTCCGAGCAAATGGAAGACTCGGGTCAATCCCGCAACATTTACCAATGGAATGATCTACGTTATGAAGACCATTCCGGTCCAGACGACGACATTTACGATATGGACGACAGAGACGACGTTTACCATTGGCATGATTTTCCAGTACGAGCTCCAAGGGCTGAGTCTCCTTATCATTTTGTTCAGAGCTTCTACCAAGACCGACGCGCTCTCAGGGGCACTCACAGGGGATATCGTTCTCACACCACCTGCGCAAATAGACTTGCCTTGTGAAAGTCAAAGCAGCGAGCTGCTAAACAGGATTTTCGAGTATGGAAATCCCAACGCAAGGAGGCCCCCCTGCGGACACACGGAAGCCAAAATCCTAAGGCCCTGATCTGTCCAAAGCCAGCAGCACAGTATAGGCTCCTTTCTCAATCCCGTAAATTTGCGAAGCGTATGAACCAACTAAGAGCCGTTGATAAGTCTACTTCTATCCCCGTGGATTCAGCCTTCAGATGGCTACATGGAACGTGGAAGGCCTCAGAGAAATGACCAAGTATGATCAGATCATTTCCTTTGCTCAATCTAGACATGTCCATCTTTTGGCTGTTCAAACGACCAAACGCGAGTCAGTCTACATTACTAAGTCAGGCTGGGAGATTCTACACTCTGGTGCTTCTCATTCCAAGCACCATGGAGTTGTTTTTTTGTTTCCCCATCCCTAGGACCCCACGCCTATAATTTTCTAGCACATTCCCCACGCATAGGTGAAGTCACATTGCGCACAGAGGATTCTACAGAGGATGAAGCCAGAAAGGAGCATTTCTGGACACAGCTAAACACTATCATTTCCGAACATTCTAACTCTTCCCACCTCGTCATCCTTGGTGACTATAATTCCAGGTTGGATGCCTCTCTTGACGCTGACCAAGACCACAGAGTATTCCAGAGCCTGTCAAGAGGCGTTAATCTTCGGGAATGTGGCGTCATTCGCTGCTCCTGCTACACATGGCCCTCGCGAGCCAGTAACTCAAGCAGGCCTGCACGGCACAAGGTTGAGGAGGCAGCTTGCGCCATGCGATGAGTCCCTGTAGCACCTGTGTGACGCGGAGATCTACAGCTGGACGCGCCCAGAAAGCTTTCCTCCATTGAGCTGATGGTTTAGTGAGAACTTGCTGCGCGGGTGTATAGCGAAAGAGCAAGCTCCTTGCGCTGTCTATTGGCTGATTGTTGGACGTTGGCTAGAGTCACTCACATAGCTACTCGAAGCATTGACTCACACTGTGGTTTTAGCGCACTCGACGCGCCGGCGAGCAGTCGCTGCCACTTAGCTGTTCACTAGCTGATCGACGACCGGCTGCGCTTGAATAGTCGCAGTAGCAGTAGCAGTAGCAGGAGCAGTAGCAGGAGCAGGAGTAGTTGTTGTTGTTGCTGCTGTTGATTTTCGCACTCAAATGCTCACGCGAATCCATTGCACTTTGGCGGGCAAGTGAAACGTGAAATGAAAGAACTCCCATTCAGGCTGGTGAACTTGGCTAGGACTTTGTGGGGTATACTTCTAGCGAGGCCACCCCAGCTAGCTATTTTCTGCTGATGCCATGGCGCTAATCGGTCCTCCTTCCCTCAAAGGCAGTAAAAATCTTGAAGCCGTTGCTGCAGCGCTGACCTGAAAAATCTGGACAGCTGTAGGTAAACTTGCACGCCCCTTTCGACACCGGGCGCTAACACCCTTAAGCATGTCCAGGTGGTGGTCACTAGTCCTAAACCATTGCTAACATCTGCACGTCAAGGTGGCTGTCTCTTTGCAGCGCAGAACACGCAGCTGTTGGGAAATAGGCCGAATCTGAAGGGGTTGACGCCTGCTCAGGCGTTGATCTTGGAGAGAGAGCTGGAGCCTGGCGAAGACGGTATTCCATCACGTAAGCATCCTGAAGCACAGTTTTCTGTCGCGTTGGAGCGGCACAGGCGACTTGGGGCATGTCATCTCTGAGGACGAAGCAAGAACGCTCAATAGTGACCTGACTGCAGGGAGGCTCCAAGATGCTCAATTCCATCTCTTCTTCTGCACGATTTGCTTTGACCTGATCGGCCTGCGCAAAAATTGGGATGCTCATGTCCCCTTCTACGCTGTCTAGCTGCCGGGTCTGCTAAGCTCTTTCAAGGAAGCGAGGCCGGGTTATGGTGATCACACGAGACTCCACAAGTGACACTGCGCCTCTCCTGTCTTCCGCATCAGTCTTGGTAGAACAAGGCGGCTGCTGGCGGAGAAAAAAGGAGGGGTGGGTTTACAATGGCTTTGTTTTCCTCTGCATTTTTCTGGCGGGGGATAAAGAGGGGGAGGGCCAAGCAGAGGCAATAGGAAATTACAGGCGCCCAAGTCTATAGTCACTAGCTATTGAGTTTTTGAAATCTCCGCTCCCATCTTGTTGCAGTCGCCGGCCCGCTTTCATAGCTGAATGGGCCCTGCACCGCCTCCTCAAGGATACTTCTACACAGACATCAGCTTCCACAAGGACTGTTCCTTGTTCAGACGTAGGATTTTGCCTTGGCTGCACTAAATAAAGCCCATAGTTCCAAATCTTGCCCACTCTGTGGGATGGATTGTTCGCATGTGAAGAAATCATGTCGCGCACCATCTTACTGCTTGGCAACGATTAACGACGAGCTTTGAGTCTGCATTGCACGCCTGCAGCGTTGAGCCAGACCGTCCTGAGTCGCTTTGACGAGGGACGATGTTCGATCTCTATGCACCGCAAGATCATGAGTCCTGCTGCAACGGCTCACTGTTCCAATCCCGAAGTACGCAATAACCGACCAACCATGCTTCATGAGATGTGAGCAGCCAGACCAGTGCCTCTCCTGACTCATTTATGACTACATCAAATCTGCAGCTGCCTGTCTGAAACCATGCAGAAAATTCTGACCATAGCTGCGCACTCATACCTCCAGCATTCCATGGTCTGAGCGGCCTGCGGCCGGCGTCCACCTCTCCTTGTAGATGAGCGCTGTCTTTCGCTTTCATGAGCCGGGAGAGCTGACTGCAATGGCTCCCAATGGGAGTCCCTCACCTGGGCTTGCGAACTGCGCCTGTCCTGCTGCTTCCGGCTATTTGCCAGTCTCAGCAATGCCTTGAGCACATGTCGGCTTTGAAGCGTTGGGTTCCTGGCCTCCTGGGGTAGTAATTAACTGTTCCATGTGAGATTGCCTGACTGCACGCACGTAAAAAGAAATTTCGATCTTATCATGAATTCACACCTGTCATCCGCTTTGGAGCAGCTAGAACCTTGACACTTAGGGGGGCTTTTGCCTGCTCGGCAAATGCTTGGGTCTCCGGTCTCCCCCCGGAATTGGAATCGGGCCAGCTATGCTCTGTGCAAGAACCTGAGGGAAAAGCCATATCATGCATTCTCTCAACGGTTTGCTTCACGATCAGCGAGGGCCATGAAATCTTGCTACGACAAATGAGAGATTGAGGGGCCCAGAAATTCTGTTAAGGCTTCAGCAGCTGTCTGCTGGCGGCTCCTAGACAGCGACTGCGTCCTAGGCTTGATCTGGTAGCGGATGCGTAGTAGCCAGTAGTATGAGTAGCACCAGGAGTAGTAGTAGTAGTAATAATAATAATAGTAGTGGTAGTAGTGGTAATAGTCATAGTCATAATAGTAGTAGGAGTAGCAGCAGCGGCAGTAGTTGTTGTTGTTGCTGTTGTAGCAGCAGCAGTAGCCTTTCAAGGCAGGTTTTGCAATTTGGAAATGATTTTGAGGGGCCTTCTGCAGTAGTAGCAGCAGCAGCACTGGGAATAGTTCTCGTGGCAGTGTCAGCCGTAGTGGTACCACTAGCAATATACATATAACAGTAATGCTAGCAGTAAAAGGAATATCTGTAATCGAAACGGCACTCATGATTGCAAAGCACAGTGAAAGATACGCATTGAGTGTGTGAAGGCAAGCATAAGGCCGAAACATCTTGCTGACTAAGACTAGGAAAGGCCGCCAAAGCTGAGATCACTTGGTACAAGCTGTATGGGGGTCCAAGTCGCATATGCCCACTCATTGAAGTATTCCAGGATGTCTCCTAGGCTGCTTCAACAGGGCGCAGGAACCCAGCAAAAGCTGCTTCCCGGAGCGCATCTGGCAAACAGGGCTCCTATGCAAGAGATAAAGCAGTCCAGCACGCAGAAGACAACGCACGCGACGTAGTTGCCTGCAGTAAAGGATGAACCAAGCTCAAGGTCAGCGATCTGAGCAGGTGTTGCTCCACGGCCTAGGCACGCTACCCTCTATACGCTTTGCACTCACTGAAAGACGCCGTGCACTGGATGAGCTAGTACCAGTAGCATCTCTGCCGACCAAACTACTGGAAAATGCTGGAATCAGGCTGCAACTCAAACAGACAAACGGGCATGGGACTCCAAACCACCTCCAGCGCACACAAGTGGTCCGGACAAACGGAGCAAAGACCAGCATCAGCTTTCTTTGTGCCTTCTGATTGTGCCTCTTGCTGTGCCACACGAACCTCACAAACTCTTGGATGCATGGTTATGTGCACTGAAACTTGCGAGTTGGAAATTTTGGCCAGCTGCACACAGAACAGAAGCTGCCCTCTGAGTCCTGGACTGCATACTCAATCATTCGGATAACAGCCACAACCAAGGACCCAAGACAGATACTGCCTTGGCTGCAGAATGTATCTGACTCAGGCAACTACCGCAAGAACTTACCATGCAGAGAGTATATATAAGTCCTACGTATATACACCACATGTAAGACCCACGGTCAAAACAACATAGCTTCAGCCCATGTTTTGTGTGTATTCTTGGGGGGGCAGTTGGGTCGTCCTGGGAAGCCTATGCATGATCCCACGAAATCAAATGCGCCGTGTTAAAGTCCAGGTGCCAAAAGAAGTTGTCAAAGCCACACGAACACTGCTGACCAATGGCCAGCCTCTCAAAAGGGACAGATACCGCTCTGACTCATGTTGCCGGACTCCTGTATTTTCCACAACGGTCCTGAAGGCAAATAGAGCCGTGCATGAAAAGAACTGTTTACCTCCAAACTTCTGACTGCAAGTTCATCCCATATCATCGCTGATTCAGTTGGTAACTGCCACAGCTGCGCACCGACCTTCTTCGTTGAAGTACCATCGCCCAAACACTCCGCAGTAGCTGGTGTGACACACGTTGTGGATGACACCTCCTCCCCAACAAATGAGAAAGAGAAATGCCTCAGCTCACGGCCTACAATGTATGCCCAGCATGGCTTGAACAGCAAATTGCCATTTGCTTCAGAAAGACGAAATTGATGGGCTCACTTGCATTCCTGAGCGAAGGAGAAACACGCAAAGGGCAGGCTGATGGTCAAGGTCCCACTGCATAGTCAGCGACAAGGCTCAAATCTTGGTCTGCAGTATCACTTTTGTACTTGATTGTGACCCCCACCCAGCAGATGGCAACCAGCATCACCCAAATGGCAGCTGCAAATGAACCCAGCACGGACACAGCCACCATGCCTCAGCACATCAAGAGCTTTGACGTTGCCTCCTTGCGAAGTCGCTGAGGTTTCATGTCTGCTCTGCCAAACTTGGCAGCTCACATGGATTGTCATTCGAGATCTCCGCTACCTGAATGGCATATTCAGCAGGATCGAGGAGTGTGGCACTGTGCAAAAGATGCTGGCAAGGTGCCATCTCTACCACTTCAACTGTGAAGGGAATATATCTGCGCAGGGCTGTGCGGACACGCCAGAAAGTGAGTGTCTTATGGCAGTTTACGGATTTCACATGCGCAGAGGACTGCAGATTGCAATATCTGGGGTTTCGGGAATTGACTGCCAACACAGCGAAGCTGGAGTTGATGGGGACCCTGTACGCTTCACAGCCAGACTCGCGACGAACAAAGCTAGCATCATCTAGCGCCCTCTGCATGCATCTTCAGCTTGTGACCACAACGGCACACCCAACCCTGGTTCATCTCTAGGGAACAAAAAACGTATTTCAAATGGAGCCCCTGGGAATTCCATCCACTGCGGATCTGGGACATGCACGACTTCAGGTATGATATGCAAACCGAGCGCTGCAGATTCATCAACTCCAGCCTGCGCCAGCAGCAGCAGACACAGCTGGCGTAGCAGACACCCAAAGCGACCAAACAGCCTCCTCAAGGGTGGCAAGCAGGCACACGCTGTGCACTCTCGGTCTTCACTTCAACATCTCTTTATGCCCCGGACTCCTGGTATCAAAGACATCACTGACACTGGCTCCCTGGGCAGCGGCAATGCAAGAGCTGCTGCCACCGAAAATCATGCGGCTTTCCAGTTCCCATCGGCACGCCTCGCCATGACCAAGCCAAGCAGGACAAGGCCGGCAACAATAGTAAGCGCTGGGACAAAGAACAGCGCAGCATACCTTACAGGTGCAACTGAGCCCTGGAGGATTTGGGACCCTGCGAATGCAAAGCAACTCTCGTCGGGATTCATACACACTCTACATCTCGTTGTTGAGGCATCCACACCAACGGCTTGGCACAGGCTTTTGCGAGCATCATGAAGAAGAAAGCGAAAACCAAAGAGGCCAACGTACCAGCAACGCCTGAAGGGCTTCCCAAAGTCTTACAAACCTGCTTCTCTTCAGACTGACCTCTGCTGTAAAGGTCTACAATTTCGCAAGCCCTGGACCCAAGTCTGAAGCCTTCTCTAATCTCTTGTCCATTCGCCTGCCAGGGTCAGCCTGCCAACATGCGCAGTCAACGCTTCGACCTGTTGGTGGTTGAGAGTCTCATGGTCCTCAGATTCAATAACAGACGACTGCGCATTGCTGCTCCAACCAGTCTCACGTCACCACATGCAGGCAAGGAGCTCGAAAGGCGGCGTCTTCGTTCCGGCTCGTGTCAATGTCCTGGCAACTTGCTGGTGCATACTTCACGCTCCACATTCCCGGGTCATCCCGCCTGGAAGTAGTAGATGGAGAAGCATGCTGTTGCTGCGACAACGCTCAAGAAAAGGACGGCCCAAACGACATCTTGACAAGGTCCTAACACCGACTCACGATCTTCCAGCATCTGGCTACTGCGCATGCTTTAGAGTGCAACTTCTTCGTTTTTGGGCTTTCAGCCAAGGATCTTCGAGAAGGAAAGATGCCGACACTCTGCAGTAGGTCAACCCCGGTCTGGATCTCCTAGAAATGCATGCCATGGGCACACAACATGTCGGAAATGCTGCCAGGTCACCTTCATCTTTGCCTCCCTTAGTCCAGAAAAACTGGGCTTGGCTGTCAGAGAGGCGCAGAAGATTCCGCGCCTGCGCTTGGCATTGTACTGCCTTGGCTGGAATGCTCCATCTGAAGAGGCGTCAATGCCACTAAGCTGCCATGCGTTGACCAAGTGGCTGGAGATGGGGCAGATTCTGTATATTGACCTCTCGGCCATTCAAGGCCAAGGACTGATTCTCAGGCGGCTGCATGGCTGTTGGATACTGAAGTCTAGCTCGAGCACTTTAGCTGCAGCCACACAACTCTCATGCGAGACCATTGGCAAAAAAACAGTGTGCTTCACAGTCGTGCCACACCTCACCGGGCCGCGCAGCGGCGTAGCCATCTGACATTGGGACCTTGCTAAACTGAGGGCCCAAAAAGGCTCTCCCTGCATGACTGACGCCACCCACACACGTGTCAGAATGATTTACGTTTGTAACAAGCTCCCTGGCATTCTTGCGCTCTGCACGGTGGAGATGCGGGCACTGAGAGAAACACGTGGAAACAAAGCTTGGGATTGTTGCAGAAAGCTGCAAAGCAGCATCCAAGACAACTCAAGTCAGCTTGCTATCCCTGCAACTAGTCCATTGCAACTAACCTTATCACTAAAGGACCCGATCGCTCGCCAAGATTTGGCAAACCATGTGACGTTCACAGTCACTCGTCTACAAATACTGCTTGAGAGGGGGATGCGCACCACTCCGAACCAGCGGCTGCCGGAGGCAAAACGGAGCGCTCTCTACGCCTTTAATCTTAGGGTCGTGAGCCGCCTCGACTCTGGGCAAAGCACTGGGGCAACACACAAAGGCTTCTTGCAATGCCTTTTGCTGTGTGAAATGTGTTTTGCCAAGACTCTGGAGGTTTGCTGACCAGCTCGTGCATGTGCTATGCTCATGACTCCATGGCTACGACATCGCCGTTCGTCCTATGCGTCCTGAGCAGAAGGCGGCAGTGCCAAAAGAGTAAAGCAGTGCAGTTGACGCAGCTGAAGGTCGCACATAAACGGGGAACTCTCGGGCAGACCTGCACAGCCCCGACCCAAATTGCCTTGGGCCTGTCTGCAGCGCCTGAGCGTTCAGTGGCCTTTGCAAGATGTCAGTGAGGAAACTGGAGGGCAAGGCGTGGAAATGCAAGCAACTCTGCGCTTCATGTCTCGTGTGGCCTCACAGGAGATGGAGTCGAAGAAAGATTTGGTCTTGTCGTAGCCAGGGAGTGGCTTCAGCTGATCACCTGTCGTTTATTGTCCCTTGATGCACTCATACGGAAGACAAAGGATGCCTGGCAAACACGCGAGGCAGTGAAGAAACATGTGAAAGCAGCTTTCTGTCAGAAACGGAAATGCATAGAGTGGGATGGGCATGGGAAAGACTAGGCCAACTACAAATCAGCAGCTTGCGCTTTGACAACATAGCACTTCTGAGGGAGCAGCCATCTTCGCCTTCCTTGGCTACGGCAGCCTTATCGAACCTAAGCCCATCATGAAAGCTTCTTGCCCTCATTGATTGGTTTGAGCCAGGTCATGCCCAGATTGACCAGAAGAGGATGTAAATCCAAGCACGCAGCTTGGAGTTCGCGGCCGTGACGTCAAACTCCTTCTCGAACTCCTTCTTCACCTGGAAAAACTCTATTGACAATTATCAGGAGCTGTCAATAATCTAGGCTTTGGCCTCTTCGTTGGCTTCGGGCAGCAGCTCTCCGATAGCAGCGCCATCACCTTAAATCCATCGAGATCAAGGCACAATGCACCCTGGAAGCTTGTCAGCAAAAACCTTGCAAAATGCTACACAACCTGGTCTCTCACTTGCCAAGCCGCGTCGGCTGCTGCTTTTGCCACCGCCCTTTCCCCTGTCAAATCACACATGTGTTTGCAGCTTCGCCGGACTTAAGACTTGACTGAAGGCAAGTAAAAGTCAAGGCTGCGCTGTGCCACTTTTTCTGGAACATCAAATGTCATGCCACTGCAGAGGATCAATCGGAGCTGCGGGTGCGCTGAGTGCGAAGCTTGCCACCCTTCTCCCCTTTGCCAGCCTAGCGATGAAATCCACGGGACTCACATTTCAGAACCATGACGCGACAAGCAGGAAGGCAAATGCGCATTGTTCAATACTCATTTTTGGTCGGAAACTGCTTTACGGCACACCCCTGCACGCCCAGTCGCAAACACTGTAATACCCACGATTTCCTGTTTCATGAATTGCTAGCCCCACGCTTCATCAACCACAGGAACAAAGCTTGCTTCGCAGCCTGCATTGCGAGGACCATATTTGGACTACAGCCTTGCGCGCTCCTTACCGCGCGCACATTTTATTCGCTCTATGAATTGTAGATAAGGCCCCCAAATGTAGCCGCCAGCACCCGCCTTGCCAGCATCGCCCTTGCTGGCCTTCTGCGGCAGGACATGTCATAAGCCAAGATGATGGCACAAGGTGGTATTCACGGAAAGTGGCGTGCCTTGCCGCCCTTGACGTCCTTGCCTTTGCCTTTTCCGTCTCCCTTGCTTCCCTTGCCGGCGTCCTGACACATGTTAATGTTGACATGAGCCTCGCCCTACCATTTCGAAAGATCGAGAAAGTTGCAGCCCTTGACAGCAAGGGCAGGCAGCCGGACAAGCATCTTTCACCGAATCTGTGAGACTTGAGACTACCCAAGCATTGTCAAGGCTATGAGATCGTAGATCCATATCCACTGTAGCCACCTTGGTGACGTGCTGATGGTAAATGGAGCAGTCTGACAACAATGAAGGATAATGAAAATACGTCAACACTTTCTTGAGTCTGTCGCCAAATGCCACCGATCGTAACCTGTCGAGAACCATCATGTACTGCAAGCTGCGTCACACAATTCACGCGATCTGCTGCCTTGCACCCTGCATACCTTCTGATCGGTCCAGTGAGACATCGTGGTCACCTGCTTTTCAGCTGCTCATTGCTGCCAGAGCAGGGTATGTCGCATGATCACATCAAAGCGCCAAAACAAACGCAACGCTGGATGCTCAAGCTCCAAGCTTGGGCGCCAACCATGGGTCCTGAGCTGTCTCTTCTTTGGCAAGCCCCGAAACTTGGTGTGTGCGTGTACGCATACTTTGCTTCGCTCCTCTAAGCCCTGGGTCCGAAGTAAGACCCCGCTCAAAAGCCACAAACAGTGAGAACGGCCAAGGAATCGATCCGAAACACACGGCTGAAGATTTTCTGTGGGCATTATGTTGTTTACGCCTGTGTTTTCTTGTTTGCCTGGAAACCACGATCTTGGAGCAGAACCTGAGGACGCTCCAAATGAGAGAACGAGTTTGGAGCAGAATGTAAGGACGCTCCAAGTGAGGGTACACTTTTGGAGCATAACATGGGGACTCTCCACTCGACAACACCAGGCAAGAGCACGATTTTGCAACAGAATATGGGGGACGACGGCGATGAGATGCATACAAGCGCAATAATTAGAATGGTAACACTGACGCATGAGATTCAAGAATCACGACAACGCTTTGTATGCGGGGCAATTGTTGAGGATGATGGGACGCGGAAATAAAAAAATGTTGAAAATCATGAAAAATGATGGGATAATAAACGTTTATGAAAACTATAATAAGTGATAGAAATGCGGAAAAATTGCGTGCAACAAAGTACATGGGGAATCATGACACGAATATTGAACATCATGAAACATGATGATGACAATTGGTGAAAAAATGAAGCACAATGACAGGTGCTTGCGCGCATTGGTTTTGCAAAACAACACCCGGGGGGTTGGAAGAAACGCACCCCCCTCCCATATGCTAAATGTGGAACACAGGAAGACTACAAAAAGTGTATCCTCGCAGCGCTTTGATCAGGCAAGGATAAGGAGCCATACTAATAAGAACAAAAGAAAACGAACGACGTTTCAAAACCTGTGCATGTTGCCCTTGTACCCTCCGGAAGTCGATGACAATTGTGGAGAAAATTGAAACCGAAGAAATATGAAATTTGATGAAGATTCATTCAATCCCAAGTTCAGTGCATTACGTCACTTAATGCAAGCGCGCCGGAACTCTCTTCTCACTCCAGGATGGCAGCAGTCGCACAGTTCAACCTAGGCTGCCTCTGGGATAATGCATTGGGTTCCTGTCACCCAGGCAGCCACATTCTGGCACACATGAGTAATGTGGCATTCCGCCAGTGGCATCCATGCCACGAGGGAACCACCCAAGGCACTCACTCCCAATGCATTACAAGAATTTACGACCCTGATAATTGCTGGAAAAGGGAGAGACCAGAGCAGGTGCGGAAACACCGTAGAAAAGACCTCGAAGCCATGGGCCTGAGGCCAGGGGTCTGCCCACCCAAGGCGAGATATGTCATCTGCCCACTTGGATTTAGATGGAATCCATTCCGAATAAAGGGTACAGTTCAGCGGATGACTTGCGCTAACTTCTCCAGGTCCGGCGAAGAGGACCTGCTTGAGGGCAACAGTATTGTCCACGAGGGTGTAGGCTGTAACGGGAACCGTGCCAGGGCGTAACGGGAACCGTGAAACGGAAACCTGGCCACGGGTAACCGGAACCGGGGCCGGGTGAAACTGTAGCCGCTGCCGCAGGTAACGGGAACCACCGGGCGTGCAACCGGAACCAGGCCGGATGTAACGGGAACCGACGAGTACGGGCGCCCGAGCTACGGGAAGGAACATGAGCTGACCGACGCGTGAGATTCCTGCGTGCTGGCGCGGTACGGACGACCAGCTGGCCGGCACTTAATTTCCAACGCTTTTCCGGACGCGACACCTTCCCAAGCCTCCTCCAGAGCGCCCAATAAACCACCATCTCGCCCCAGAAACCTTCTCCCGCCCCTCCCCCCTCACGACCGTTAAGCATGAGCATCTTTTATAGGTTTCCCGACCTCTCAAATAAGGTGACCGGCCGGCGGTCACCTTATCTGAGAGGTCGCCAGCTAGCCAAAATGAGTTGACCGGCCGGTGGTCACCTTATGTTGGCCAGCTGTCAACCTTTGGAAAGTGGTCCCGAGCAACCAATGCAGCCATAACGCCCCAGAAAACCTGTCATATACCTCCATAATACGCGTAGTATACCACCAGTATCCCTCTAATATACCCCATATACCTTACCCCCATAGTTCCCCTAAGATAGAGTCACCAAACATACAATCTGCAGTTCATGGTACAAGAGTCCAGGGTTATTTAGTTTCAGGTTTGGGGTTTCGGCTTTGGTTTCGGCGCTTCATCTGCTGATTTCCAGCAAGCAGTGCATATATGGTCACGCCCCGGCGGGGCCCCCCCCCTCCCCCCCCCATGGTATCCCCCCCCTATCCTCTAGGCTCGGCAAGCAAGCTGAGCCCTAAGATGAATGCTAACGCATGAATAACCCCCCGCCCCCCCCTGTGGATGTGGAGGTC
>CAJNIZ010035557.1:291844-324976 GCA_905231905.1 Symbiodinium pilosum
CATTCGATCGCGCCAGCTGCGTCCAAATCCAGGCGCTCAGGAGACAGCACTTCTGGATAAGGCAGGGCACACGGAAAAAGAGGTATAGAGTCGCCAGACCGTTCCAGCAAGAAACCCTGGGCACCCTCAAACCAAGTGACGTAAGAAATAAACTTTGAATTCTGAAAAGCCAATGCTGGATGCACAATTTGCTTCTCCAGCAGGCTGGGCATGCAGCGGCGGGCCTTTACTTCCGAGAACTGGACGCCTGAGCGTCTCCGTCTTCTTCTCCGCCCTGGTCGTGCGAGGTGCTCTCCTTGACCTTCTTCTTGAGGTCGCTCAAGGCCTTGACATATGCCGACACGACCGCCATCTCTTGTTTGCTCCCGGCGAATTCGCGCTTCGTCAGAGGATCCTCGATCCCCGTTAACAGCCATGCCGTCGACCAATCGCCTTGCTGGAGGATGCACTGCACTTTGCTCTTTAGATTCTGCACCAGTTGGGCCATGGCAGGCTGGCTCTCCCCGTTCCGAAGCATCTCGTAGACAGCCACGTCCTGGACAGCCGACCTTTGCAATCCCTTGAACTTGCTCCAAGGTTGGCGCTTGACCCAATCCCTCAGAGTCCAAGGCTGGCCCTCCAACACCCCCAGCTCGCGAGTGACTTCCGCTTCGAACTGTTGGATGATCCGCCTGCGCCTTCTCCTTATGTTCTCGTGCAGCCGGTGCAGCGTAGACACCGCCTTCATGCCCTTCCCCATGAAGTCCTGGTCGCCTTCCACCGAACCTTCGGAGTCGGAGGAACCAAGGAGATCCAAGTCCCGGTCGTTGCCGCGACTCTTGCGGCGGCGCCGTCCTTCCTTCTTGTCCAGCACCAGGCTCATGAGCATAAGAGGCATGAGTTCTGAAGCGGGCTGTCCTTCGGCCAACCCTTTCCGAACAAGCTTGCGCACATCCAGCTCCCCGGCCTCGTCCTCGTTGCTGTCGCGAGTGCGTGACCCGCTCTTCCCCCGGCTCCCGGGCGGAAGGAAAGAAGACCTTTTGCTCTTCAGCTTCAAAGGCTCCTCTTCGTCGTCGGTCTCGTCTTCTTCGTCGTCGTCCTCCGCGAAAAGCGCCTGCAGGCCTTTGATGTCTTCCTTCAAGCTCTTGCGCGGTCGCCCTGCTGGCCGAAGATCTCTGGGAGCCTCCGCGCCACTGCTCTCCAGCTCCACAGAGCCCTTCTCTGCCTTCTTCCACGCTTGCAGGCAATCCTTTAATGTCGGCAGATCCTTAGGCTTGGCCCCGGTCCACCCCAAAGGCGCTTGCAAGGAAAGGCTCTCCTGAGAAACTCGAATGAAGGAAATCTTGGCACTGCCTACACTCTCCGAGACCGTCTGTGCCAGAGTCTTTGCAGCCTGCTCACTCGTAGCCAATACAGCGTCTGAACCAGGAAGGCCAACTACCGAGCCACAAATTGGTTGAGGCTTGTCTTTCCCCTCGCACAGTACATAAACAACGTCTTCCAGAGCCATGGCTCGGAATCAGACCCCTTTACAACTTGAGAGGAAATGAGCAACGTCAGGCCTGGACTTCGTGTTCACCACAGAAGACTGCACACCCGTCCACCTGAGCATTCATGAATGCAGGGCACAACCCTAAACCCGTAAAACCTGAACCCTAAACCCCTAAACCCCTCAACCCCTACACCCTAAACCCCTAAACCCCTAAACCCCTAGACCCTAGACCCCGAAACCACTAAACCCTAGACCCCGAAATCCCGAAACCCCTAAACCCTAAACCCCTAAAACCCTAAACTCCCAAACCAAAAAACCCCCAAAAGTGAAGCTCTAAAGCGCTTGCTAAGTGCCACGGTGGTCCCCTACTCCTAAACATTTTACCCGCAACCCTTATCCTACTAAACCCGGACAGGCCTACAGTGAAACCGCATCACGGAAGGGCAGCGACGTTCTCCTTACCCATCCAACACCTCAAGCTGCTAAAATCCCATTACCGCAGTGTCTGAACACCTGAACACTGCTGCACACATCGTTTATGAAGGACAAGGCGCGGAAAAGTCGAAATTGAATCTTCCCAGCCGCGCACGTCGAGGTTTCGCCAAGATACCGTCATACCTGCCAGGGCGTCATGACTTATGCGTTACTGTTTTTATCGCTTTTGTATTGGACGCTCCAGCTCTGAACCTAAAGCGAACAAGGACGAACGTAGTCTTGAAAAAGCACTACAAATCTGCACCTTTCTCCTGGTACCCCTAAACCCACGCGGCCCACGCGCAAAGGTCTCCAACCTATAAAAAAGAATCGAATTGCTGATAGGGAAGAAAGCCCCCAGCCTGCGTTTCAATATCTGGACCAATTTGCACATGTTCAACTGGCCCCATCTGGCAGTTGAGTATCCGTGATCGGGGACTTGCACTTCCTGCCAGCCCTCGCGTGGCAGGCGGTATTCAAGCGAGTCGGAAGATGCCTTCGTGCCTGAGAGACAGAACTTATGGAAAGACTCCACAATGGACTCCACTAGGAGGATGTCTTCTTGTTGCGCATATGCGGACAACATGAGGTCTGGGATTTCTTTGAAGGCTAATGTTCTCGAAGTAAAAGCATAGACCCTGGCTTTAGAAAATTCAACGAGCTGGGGATCGTGGTCGGGGGCTTCCATTGTTCCTCTGAGAAGTGTGGTCGCATGTTAAAGCTCCGCGTACGGCACCACTCTGTTTCCTGGAACAATCCGGAAGCTCTCACGCGCTGCTCCTGTGGAAGGTGCCAGCGCAAGCTTTTGACCGGATTCTCCCGGACGCCGCCCCGTTCCACCATAAGCTGCTCCTGATCCAACACGAAAGAGCAAGCCAAATTGTCCTGCGACACCCGCTGCTAATCTTGCAACTTGAGACCTGAAGGCCCTCTGGGTACTGCTCGCTGCGAAAAGGTTTGGGCAGGGGTCTGCCGTCCGGAGCTTGGCGCTTGATCTCCCTGGCCCTACTTTTTGTTGAACAATCCATGGCGACTACCAGGCACCAAGCGCTCCTTGAATTGCAAAGCGATGTTCTCCTGGCAGGCGATCTTCGACAAATCGTGTTCGGCCCCAAACAGCCACAATCGACTGTCAAAGTGCGGCGCCCGCACCATAAACGGCCTTTGACACAGGGCAGCTGGGGCTCGCCATGAGGCCACGAGGTCAAGCCTTGGACCCACGCTTGCAGTCTTTCGCTCCAACACACACGGGTCCTTTTCGTGACCACAGCACCGGTGAGCCTTTGGGACAATTGCCTGTGGCCTTGCACTTGCCGCGCCGGAAGTCTGGGCACAGCACCGTGCCGTCCTGCATCACTCTGGCGACCAACTTGCCATTGATGTTGGGCCCGCGGAAGTGGGACTCCTGCTGCCCCTGCTTAAGGCGGGGGTCACGACATAATTGCTGGCCGCCCGTGCACTTATCGGCGTCACGCACCTGGAGCCATGAAAGTCGCTGCTTGGCCGGGATGGAGCTGGCAAACCGCTTGGCTCTGAACCAGCAGGCCATGACCACATCGAGAGGCACCTCGACAAACTTCGGGAATTAGACCCAAGCGTTTTCTCCTTAGTTGGGTTTGTCACGCCTACCAGCAGGCTGGCCCCCGCCAGCGCATACGCCGGCATCAGCGTACGCAGTTTGTCAAGGTAGGTCTCAGAGTCTTTGGACACGACCTCCTCTGCTGCTACCTCATCGGTGTAGAGGTTCTCGCCAAGTTTCCTTTTCGTTTGGATGGTGGTGAGTTGTAACTGTAGGTTTTTCACCTTCCAGATATTGAAGATGCAGAGCATCCGTTTGTTGAGCTCTCGGGACAGACAGGAAACCACCGCATCGCTGGGGTGACTCCGCGGGAAGAGCAACTTGTAGCACTGCCAGAAAGCTGTCTTGACATCACGAAGCTTGCTATCCCCTAACATGGAATTGACGTCAGCCAACGCTGCTACCTTAGACCTGTCCTGCTCGGTCTGATGGTAATACAACCTGACTGCGGACCAGGCCCTAAAACTCGCGCCGTCTCCGAGGTCACCCACCGGATGGCACCTATGAGCAAAGCGGCTGTCACACGCGCATGAACGGTCAGCTGCATTACAAGAACAGTCAAGGCAAAAGCACTGCACACAAGCCCTCAGATCAGCACAAGACGTCCAGCACCTGATCAGCGAACATTGTTTTGCGAGCAAGCGATATCCTCACAACCAAAAGGCAGCAGGCGCGATCTTGAAGCGCTCCAAGCACTTAGGGCGGCCCCAGGCAAACGCTTCGAACTTGTCGGCTGTCATATAGGGTGCGCCCGAGCGCACGCAGAGTGTGACCTGTCCCTCGACTGCAAGGCGCAGATGGGAGGATCCAGTCGCTACTAATCGCGCTGGCATTGCAAGGAGGGTCTGCTCAAGGTTTTGTTCTGCCTCCACAGCTTATATGCTTCCACCGGGCGTACCCGAGCCAGCTCATCGTCCAGGGAAATACTCTGCAGGAGCGACTTGAACATTGCTGCTGCACCAGCCCCTCTGTGTCATCTTGCCACGCAGTGTGTCAGCACGGACTTGCCTGCACGGAGAGACTGCTGGAGCGCGCCCCACAGGTTCTCAAACTGCTGGTCAAGGACGGCTGCGTTGACAATTTCGAAATTGAACAGCACGGCACCCGGCAGAACAAGTCCAGCACGCTCTTCCGGCCCACGGCCCACGCAGCTCACCTGCATTGAAACCTTCGGAAAGATGCCCTGGTTGATTGCTGTCGGCAGCGGGCCTAGGAACATCTTGTCGGACGAGCGAGCTGGTCACCAATGTTCATCCCGACAATTATCCGCATCTCCTCAATGCTCTGCGCTGCCCACTGATCATAGATGCCCTCCTGCTCGCGCGCGGCTCTGTCTCGCACTGCTCGTCGGGGCATAGCCTTTGCCTGTGGCGTCGGTTGGGCATGGACTTTGGCACCAGGCTCTTCGGGTTGGCAGTCAGCACCACCGGCATCGGTTTGGCCTTTTTAGGCTTGCGCTCCACCGCCTTGGAAGAAACCGGTGTAGCGCTGGGGCGCTGCCGCTGCAGCGAGCTGCTCGGAACCGGCTTGGCCTTTGCTGGGCGCACCCTGAGCTGGGGTCAACTCCCCTGCCTCCTCGATAGTGAGCCTTCTTTTATCGGCAACCTCGGCAGCACGTCGCCCCACAGACACGGCCGGATTTAAGCACTGCAGCACACAAATGCGCCAGGCTACAGGCCTCATTCCTGCATTTGGGAGACTACCACGCAGGACACAGCGCCATGCCATTCCGCAGCGCGCTGGCCATTCACACGATCAGGCATAGTAATCGGCAACATCTTATCCACGCGCTCTGGGCGCTCTACTTTCCTGAGCTTCAGAACTGATGGGCGAGGCTGCGCTGGGCTTTCTTAGGAAAGGTCACTCCTGGAGCGTCACTCCTTCCCAAACCCTTGCGCAATCCAAGCGGAGCGCCTCGGCCACGCCATCTGCAGCCACGTCTGCGCATTCCTGAAGAACTGTTGGGGGGATCTCATCCCAAGATCTATACCCTTGCAGGTCCCACGCGCGCGACAGGATGGTGTGCTTGGCTCTGACTGACAGGGTGTACTTTGTGGAGGCGTATCTACGCGTTGTGCTCTGCCCTGCCTTGTCCTGCCAATCCCCTAAAACCGCATTGGTCCCGCTGCAACAGCAGGGCCAGCGTGGGGCCGTACCTACGCCAGCTCTAGGTCGTCATGCGCTGCACGCCCTCAAAATCTCCAGCGAAAAATTGCTGGCAAGCTCTCGCCCAAGCATGGCCAAGGCGGTCAAATATTACGCTGCAGCTACCCCCGCGATGTTTGGGCAACGTTGCGAACGCTGCCTGCCAGGCTTGCCACCAAGGCCAGCCATTGGACAAATGGGCTGGCATGGACCAGGCAAATCCATCTCGCTTAGACGCCGGCTTGCGCCTATCGCAGAAACAGTGGACCGTGCTCTGGGAGATGTAGAGGACCACGGAGCGTTCCAGATGGACGAAACGGATACATCCAGAAACGAGGGAGCCACATCTTCAACGGGCCCCCTGCCTTATATGCTGCCATGATCTTCGTCTCAAGCTCCACTGCCAAGGCAGCGCCGTCACTGCTTGCTGTTCTCCCGGCTCTACCCGCTTCGATTTCTCTGGGGCTGCCAGCCCAAGTAGCAGACCACTTCAGAGCAGGGAGCGCGCGTGCTGGCGCTGAGGTGCCCACCTCCAGAAAGGCTGACAAGTCGATGATATCCGCTGAAATTTATTCAACTCCGCAACGGTCCGAATGACATTCTTTAGCGTGGCGCCCGCGGTCTGCTGGGACGCTGGGTCCTTGGGTCTGAAACTTTCTGCGGCTTAGTTTTTTAGAAGAGCTTTGTAGGCTTCAGAAGGCGGATCACGGGAGGTCGCTCCTCCCCACCGGCTGCCGCTGCCGCCGCCTGGGCTTCGTCCGCATCCTTGAGCAAGGTAGAGTCGTTAGAGTCGTCGATATCCGCAACGTGCGTCGGCCACTGCCGCTCCTCCTGCCAAAATGGCTTCCTCCCAGGAAGCAGATGCATCCGCAAAGTCGCGGTCATTCTGCAGGAAGTAGGTATCTCGGAACTTGCGCGCGCGGTCTTCTGCCAAGCAATCGAGAATGGTGTCTGCTGGCGGCAAGTCCCTAGAACTCGACGAGGTGGCTCCTTCCATTGCTTGGTGCCTAATACCATGATAATTACCAACGTGGAAGGGGTCACTCCCCTTCCAGCGCTCCTGCCGCTCAGAAACACATATGGCCCAGACTTCAGCCCGGCTTCCTGGCGGCTAGGGCCAAGGCATTCTGCCCGCACGGGCTGCGCGATCCACTCGAGCGGTCTCCTGAGGCAAATGGCCTGCCTGGCTCCACCCAAGCCCGGCTCCTAAAGTGCCATTGACGCCATGTGCGCCAGAGATGTTCGGGAGTGGCCGCCTTGGGATGCTCTTGGCGCATAACGGCCTGAATAAGCCAGTCCGCCTGGATCGGCAAACCATCTTCTGGGTACAGGCCACTCCAGAAGAAGTTGACTTCTGCATCCACCATGGTCTCCCCACGATGCTCATGATAATAGCGCCAGGCCTCTGTGACATTGTATCGGGCACCACTGCATCCGCACTGGTATAGTGGCCCACAAACGGGAAGTGGAACCCCCCACGCCGCTGGTCACACCGCTGGCAAGGCATCTCCGTACATGGGGCCACCCGGACGGACAACTCCGCCTCTCGGCCCATTGTAGGAGGGTTGTGCTGGGTTTCCACCACGGAAACCCATAACCCCATCGCCGAGGCATGGGCTCCGCGCCGCCACCTGTTGCGGACCTCATTGGCAAACTTCTGGTAAGTTGCCGGAGACAAGACATTCTCCTCTGTATGGTAAGCAGCCCGCCCCAGCAAAGACATGCTTCATACACGGTAGAGGGCCCCTCCCTCTCGAAAGTCAGGAAGGACTCCTTCCTTGCGCAATCAATCAGCAAGGTTGCCCCTTGCTATCACCTGTCACAGGTCGATTCCTATCAGATCAATCACAGGTCGACTCCTGTTTTGCGTAAACAAAGCTGCTGCCAGTTCGACTCACAGCCCGGCTTGGACCCAAAATGGCAGCAGCATGAACCTTTAAGAATGATTTGCATGCACCCAAGCCTGCCAAACTCAACATGCTAACAGACAACATGAAAAACTCAAAATCATGAAAACACATACAAATAAAAGTCAAATTGAAATTGATGATACAGTGAACCGTGATGAAACATGACAAACTATGAAGAAAGATTACAGAAAATGAAAAAGTAACATCACAGAAAAGATAACATGTGATTCAACGTGATGAAACATGATAAAATGCTGGGCATGAAGACAGCTGACGTCAAAATGGTGAACAATAATAAGCATGATGGAACATGTTACAGCGAAAAAATGGCGGGACTCGCAGTCAAGGCGAAGCATGATGAACTATCAAGAAGCTGGGAGAGACGGTGAAACCTCATGAAGCATCGTGAACATACACAGATGAAAACATATCATGAAAACATGACGGCGATGAAAAATGGTGGACATGATGACAGCCTATCAGAAAGGATGCTGAAAAGCGATGGAAGGAGATGAAGAATGATCCAACGACCATGCTTCCTTCCTTGTTTCTTTCCTTGCTTCTTTCCTGCTACTTCCCTTCCTCCTTTCCTTCGAAGGGGATCTCGCGACTCGACAATACTTCGAGCGAGAGCCAAATGTGGAGACCAAGGAGACGGGAAGCCAAGGAGGCCGCGAAGCAAAAAGCTGCAAAGCTGCAAAGCTGCAAAGCCAAGCTGGGGGCTACCAAAAAAAAGCAGGGGAAGCCAGAAAACCGTCAAAACCATACTCACAAAGCATAGAAAAACATAATACAGAACCACCAAAAATATGAGCCCTCCGAAGAAAACTTCCAAAAGGCGCCAACAAAGAATAACACTTCAACTGCTCCTGATAATCAGCGAGTTTGACACAACATGTCCCTGTAATTGTCACGGACCAACTGTGCCTGCTGTGAGTTCTGTCACTGGTTTGGCCAAGCAACTTTTCTGCCTCTGCCCTTTTCAGCTTGCGGTAGTGAACATACCTTGCACATACCGCATACCCTAAACACGAATGTAGCTGCTGCTTCCAACGCAATGCAGGAAACTCAGCCGCATGCGAATGCAAGGAATACACAATGCCACCACCTCCAAAAAGAAGAACCAGAATCAGCACGAAGACCCAGTGGGGTAGATCCTGGTCCCAATGCGGGCTTGTGAATTCCGGTTGTAGACAGCGTGGTCATAATGACTCATGCTTGGAAGCAGGCGTTGCTGACGCGGAAATCTTTGGCATACACCGGGGCACACCCAACGCGGACAAGATCGTATAGCCACCTTAGCTTCAACGACGCAGCTCGATGCATGTGAGTGAGCCAACGCCGAATGCATGGGCATTGCACGGCGCGCCCGCCCAAGTTTACCAATGGCAGATTCTGGTGCATCAGGATGCAAGTTTCCCAGCACAAGCTTGCAGCAAGCACAAGAAGCACCGCTGGGGCTCGGACCAAAGACCTAGTCCTCCAAGCGTCACTAGCCTAGGCTCTTGTTTGCTGCTCGCTGACCGTTAAGATCAAGGACAGGTGGATCGGTTACCACAGCTTCTAGGCACCGTGCTTTATCAGACCGCTAACTGGAAAGCCGAGGTAGAAGCGATCGAGACCTGAGACAGCAACATGTCTGGGGGAAGTTGGCTCTTCACAGGAGGTACACAATGCACGAAGCAGGATCCATGGGACGGCAAACTTTTGGCTGCTACAGCCGCGAAGTGGCAGCCAGGTCGGGACTGCATGTTCGATCGACTGCCGCCTTCATCACAGCTTCGTAAATTCGCGGCAGGTGATCGACGACCATGCGGCGGCCACCCGACAAATCTATGCGAGGTGCCAGCTCTTCAGGCTTGAGCTCCTCGACTTCGCCGTCTGTCTGTAACAGGAAGCAACGACCGGCAGGATAGAGCTTCAGCAGCTCTACAGACTCTCCTGCAGCCTGGCCCTCGACGGCATCAATTCTACTCATCTGCATAGCCTCTTCTAAGCCTTGCGGGATGGCTTGTGCAGCAGCCTGCGCTGCCTTGAACAGACCTACAGTATCCCGTGCTGCTTGTGCTTTTTCCAACAGCCTCTTTACCATATCACCAGCACCAGCTGCGGCAAGAACAGCACGGCCATGAAGCTCCAGCAAGTGGCCGGTGGATAGCCTGGGGACTACATCCTCTGCATGACAGAAGGATGCTGCTCGACCACGAAGCGACTCGCTGACAGCAGACGAGCAGATTCCTGGAGCTCCGAAGCTGAAGCACTGTACTCGAAGCTGGCATTGACCCTCCTTGGAATTTGTGCTGGCAACTGCAGAGGTGCTGTGGTCATCGAAGATCGCTGGCAGGATGGCTACAGGATGCTCATGACCAACGACGAGTTCCACAAAAAGCATCGTCATGTATGCAGCAACTCCGCCACCCAAGCTGTGCCCAGCAAACGTAATGGTATCCACTTGGCCAGAAAGGTCTTGCAGAACAGGCTGAATCACTCGTAGAACATTGCAGGCGCTCTGCAGCATATTCTTGTGAGCCTGCACACACCAATTAGCATGTAGAACACTCAGATTCATGTGTGTAGTTATGCTTCCAAAGCATCTGGCAGGAGGCCTTGCCCCCAAGGAAAAGGTCCACCTCCTCAGCTCCTAGGTCGGTAAGAATATCCGGCACGCTCAGGGTGCCTCAGGCGGGCTGAGTTGAGTTTTGAGGTGGTCCTACTTCAGGCTACAAGGTACATTCAGTAGCGCGGTTCGAGTCTGAAACAACTATCCCGTGCCTCGAACAGTGACAACAGCCTCGCGACGCTCACGGTCGAGAAGCACATAATGAGCTGGAAGGAGCCAACCAGCTTTCAAAGAAGCATGTGGCACAGTTACCTGCAGGCTATACAAATCGATTGATTATTTGATGCGACCGTCCGCAGCCTTCTCTGGATCAAGGCTACCGCCCGCATGCTGGCACAGCAGTCGAAGGAAGGTCTTCTCGTTGACCACCACTCCAGGTCCAGGGCGGAGCGTAACGCGGCCATAAGCTGCTGTGGAGAGGCGCATGTACCGAAGCGCCTCCACGAGGAGGCCACACTCAGCGTGCTCAAATCCTTCTTGAGCTGGCTGTGAAGGCGACTCACCTTTGGTGCCGCGCTTGCGCTCGTTTCTGTCCTCGGGCAAGGTGGCTGATCCCTTCAAACCCTTCATCTCAGAACATTGACCTGGAAGCTCGCTGGCTGCATGTCACAGTGCCGCATCCCAGAGTGTCTTCGAAGCACAAGGATGAATCAAATTTAACCAAATACAACCCGGTGCAAGCTCCCAAAACCTTCACAGCAGCCTTTTCAACGCAGCTGGGCAGAGCTGAGGTCGGATCATGCAACACCAGAACGTTGAGACCCACCAGCGTTTTTGGCAGGGTATCAGGCGAGATTTTGGCCATGAGGCTTCTGTATACATTGGAGACCTAAGCTGTCCCGACCTACTTGACCACAACAGAAATCACTCTGCCCCAACAGGGTCACTAGCTAACCAAGCCGCCGGGCCCAGTGCATCCCAGAGTTGGTGCTCCCACGGCGCCTGCCAAGCTGCCTGCTTCTCAACGTGCGCCTCACCAGCGGCTTGCTGAAGAATTCAATTTCGGAACATCTTCCAACATGCATTGCAAGCTGCTGCATCTGGGTCTGATGAAGGGTAGGCCAAAGAAGGAACCAAGTCCTTGCGGCAAATCGAGTGAATAGGGGGAATTTCATCTTAGCCTGAAACCCATCAGGAGACCTAAACCCGAAGGTCGCAGCAGAGGTTCTGGCAAACCGTCAAGGTTGACATGCCATCTGGGACCTGCCATGGCATAGTTCCGCACAAACGGTGAGTCCTAGGGCCCTAAGGTCGTGATATGGCGTGATGCAGAAGGCCTTCTTCACCTTTGCAATGGCTCCACCTCGAGGCCCTGGGTGGAAAATCCCTACTGTACACTTGCTTCACCCACACAGTCAGATCTGCTTGGTCAGAATGCCTCAATCGGTTCCTCCAATGTCTCTGCGCGGCTACCTGGGCAGCCAGTAGGCCTGCTGCCCAGAGCTCACGAACCGCAGGCATCTGCTGACCATGACATGCGCCGAAGACGTGACAGGGGTTTACGATAAATGACGGATGCGCTCTTGAATATTGCGCTATCTTAGAGACTTTGCAATCATGCTTGCTTTTAGTGCCTTGTTTTGGTCAAGCGCCTTCGAGCCACATGCATAATCCCTCTATCTGCCGCGCTCGGCCAGGTCACCGCCAAAAGAACTCTCTGCCTGATTGCCGTCTTCCTCCTGCGGGTCAGAGCAGGTCAAATGGTACAGCTGCACTTGTGGCTAGCCATCACAGCTTTGCTGTGCGAGTCACCTACTAGTTCGGGCCTTCCTCAGCCCAGGTTCATAACACCTACAGCCGCATTCTCAAGCAGAGGTCTGGAGTGAAGAGGGCTTGTTGTGGACCACCCACAGCCACGACAGCGCCCTGGTTCGCTTCTCCCTCTCGAAACACAGCTTGCGACTAGATCTCTTAGCCTGGAACAGGCAACATGCCGAGCACCAAGGCAACACAGAGAGCCTACAGATGGGTGCATGCACAGCTGCAGCGCTTGTCTGCATTAGACGCATCGCATACTTTAAGAGCTTCTTTCACTGAACCTGTTAAACACTGCAGCATGAACTGGAACTATGCAGCCGGTGCGCGTTGGGCTTCGCTCAACGCACAGGCCTGCTTGTGCCTATTCAAGATATTCGAATTCCTCTGGCAGTCCGAAGGAGGAATTGAATTGAGCTGCACTGACCTCACCTCGCCGCTCCCTGCCATGCGAATTCAAACATGATCGAACTTGGGCCTGGAACAGTTGCCGGCCTGAGAAACTGCGAGCGAACTGCACCTGAGGAGCACATCTTTGTAGCTGCGGCTACACAGCTCTTCGATTCCTTTCATTTTCAAATGAGGGTCTTAGTGCATGGGAACAAACTGACGTTCCCTGAAGCAGTACATGGGAACACACTGACGTTCCCTGAAGCTTGAGTTCTGAACAGATGTTGTCTGCCCAGCGGTTTGCAGCATCCTTGAAAAGGCAGCATGCTGATATCAGCACATCGCAAACCAAAGATGGGCAAGCTTCAGCAGGCCTTCGCAACCAGGATTTGCTTCTTCATCTCCGCGAGCTTTCCTGGACCGCAGCGCTCGTGTGCCTGGCTGGCATAGTCTAATGGAGGGCAACCTCGTCCTTGACTGGCAAACGATACCGCATGACTGGTGTGCATGCAGCTAAACTGCCAACCCAACCGCGGGCCTCAATCTCTGCTCGAAGCTGCTCGCACTTCTTCCGCTCCTGTAATGCCTGAGCTCGAAGCGCAGCCGCCTCTGCCTGTGCAAAGTAATGGGAGGATGACTGCTTCTGTCGCTGCTACAACTAGAGGACAGTTAGGGTCAGAATGGCGTTGTGCAACTGCCATGGCCTCTGTAGGAGCTGGTTGATGGGAAAGCTGAGAGATTTCAGCCTGCCCAGAGTCTGGTTTTCGTGGGCATAGCTGCTGCATGCCAATCAATGGTTTTGCTGCCCTCTCTGCACATCCGCGCAGACTCCGTTTGAAGAGGTCCTTTTGTAACATCCAAACACTGCGGCTGCAAGTTGCACTGAGCAAATTTTGCTGCTGGAAGAGGAACTTCTTGGAAGCTCTTCCCGCAGCGTCTAGGGAGGGAACCCCATATTCGCGGAGTCAAGCACTGGCGCATGCAAAATTATCTAAAACGGAGGGGTCAGTCTTTGTAGCACACCAGATGAAGTCAAGTTATGACCTGCCTTTTCGTCAGAATGGCCCCTGACTGTTCACAAATGCCCCCGGAAGACTTCGCTCGCTGCAGGAGTGCCGGGTGCAGGTGTTTTGCCATCGTGAAACTCGCTGTCCTCTTCACCTCGGTAAAAAACTTTGCCCTTTGCTTGCCCACGAAAACCTTCCATCGCTTCACGGCCGAGAAGCGGAGTGTGTCAGCCAAAGGATTTGTCGGCGGCTTCAAGAGCTCGCGGTAGATTCCCGGCTTGACACGGCCTGGTTACACATCAAGACTGAGCTCTTTCGATCTCTTTTGAGACTTCAGTGACAACCTCTAAATTTCAGCTTGCCTGCCAAGCCGTCCAGCGGCCTCCTGTGTCGCACAACTTCTCACAAGCAAATAGCTGTGCATGGCACCCATTGGCCTGGACTTGGGAGATCTGTACTCGGCTCTCTTGGGCATCCGCCATTCCTGAAACATTCAGCGTGAGATAATTAGCATGAGCATCGCTGTGCATCTACCTCTGGCAAGCTAGAACTGTGTGAGCTTTTTAAAATGGTGGCTGGGTATCTTAGCATAGATACTGTAGACTAGAGCAGGCGTTGCGCGGATTGACAACATGAGGGTTGGCAGGCACACTGCTGTTTCAAGGACAGAGCCTGATGGATCAACAGTAGCAAGACCAGCAAAATCAGGCTTCCCGCGTACCACCCTGCTATCTGAAAAGAGACTTGAAGTTCCTTACATCTGAGTTCCAAGCAGAACAGGATTCCACAGAGTAGTATGTCAGCGCAGCTTCAGGCAGCTTCCTCAGTTCTGAGTGGTACATGCTCCAGCTGAGAGATCACAGCAGCCGACCAAGTCTAGCGAATTCAGGGATGATGCCAGGCTTCACATCAGCTTCAGTCTTAGTGCGGTGGAGGCCGTCGTGCCGTGTCGCTTTGAAGAAGGCTTCAGAATACCTCACGGAACGCCAGTCATGCCCCGCACATACTGTACCCAATGCGCGTGCAAAAAAAACACACGCCAGGCCTTGCACGGGACTTTGGGGCCATGTCTTCGCGTTTCAACCTTCGCAAATCTTCACAAGGTGAAACCTGGAGGCCTGCTTCCTTGATGTGCTTAAGCAGGCCTGATGGGCATTTCCGGTCGGATAAGTGGCGGTGGCTGCTCCTCCTCCGCTGACCCAAGCCTCTGCCTTTCGCTGGGGGTACTCCCCCACATGCGAGGGGTTGCCTCACCATGCAGGCTAAGATGACAACACGACTCAGAAACTCAAGCACGCTATTCGCCTCAGTGACGCCATCATCGTCCAGCAGCAGGCTCTGCTTGAGTTGGAAGAGCACGGCTGGTTGCCTAATCAGATGCTTGGACAACGCAGGAAGCTCAAATATGAAGTTGCATCTAGACATATCCTGCTCGCAGCTTCTCGAGCACAAGGGCGGGTTGCGGTTCAGCAAAAACGAAGGGAGGCTTGGCGAAGAAGAGCTTGCCCTTACCTCCAGATGCATCTCATGGTTGCTAAAGTTTTGCAGCTTGAGCTATGACACAATCGCAATCATTCGCACAATGCTACTCAGGCCCCTCTATGAAACAATGTCTGCGCTTTTGGTCGCGTGGCTCGCAGGCTTTTGGCCGTCATCTTTCCCAGGCTGGGTGATCGGACGGCCTGCATGTTCTCAAAAAAGTCCATGAGCATGAAGACAAGGTCTCAGAAACCAGTGGCCTCTGTGGCCTTGTAGACTTGGCGGAATCCACACTGGCTGAGAGTGCAAGTGGCGGTCCCGAACCTGCACAAGAGCAGGACGTCTCGGCATCTAACCTTGGCACTTCCCCGCTTTACATCCCTTCCACGCGTCGTCAGCCTGGAGTGCAACTGAGTGCAACTACAGTGTCTCAATTGTGGCCTGGCCCGTCGGATGCGCGCGGCTAATCCAGCGGGCCTTCGCTGAATGCCAGATTTACAAGTTCCCCGACACTTTGCCTCCATACTGAGTCATCTGAATGCAACCCTCAAGACCATGTGACCTTCTGCGAGACCGGTGCGGAGTTGCAGCGGCCCAGATGCTCACGACTTCCAAGGCCTCGGCATTGCGAGATGCAACTCTGTAATCATCTTCCAGCAGAGCAAGGCAAACACAGAATCTGCACCTGTATCCTGAGTCATCTCAATCATTTGAGGGCCCCGCCGAGTCTGACTACAATCTCATCCTGAAAATGCTCTGAGGGTGCCATCCATTGGGCGTACGCGGAAAGCCGGCAAGGACAACTTGCGTAAGACAAAATGCCAACAATTGCCTGGAGGCTCTTCGATCTCTTCCCCTGTTTTGTTGCCCTGTATAATGTTCCTCTTTTGTGCTCTGAGCCACGGCCAAGGTTGGTGCCAAAAGGCTCGGAATCTCGCATCACTCGCAGGTGCCCTTCACAACATGTGGCAAACGTTATCCGCCTGGCATTTCTGCAGTTCGGCTTGGAGATGCTTGATTTCCGCCTACCAAGCACGATGCACAACTTGCAAGCACAGGAACCTTGTAACTTAATTTGTGGCGTCCAGCCTCCACTTTGTGCCGTTTCTTCTCCAGCATTGCTGTGCGATGTGATGGCAGGGCCCAAAACAGCACCTGGGAACCGACCTGAGATTCACGGCAAACCTCTGAGCCCTCCAAACTTGTTTGACCCGCCTTGTCACTTTGCACCTCATCCTCGGCAACCAAGCTCTCCACGACTTCCTTTACAGCCTGCGTAGCCCAAAGGCCCGATCAAAATGATGGGCTGGAAGAAAAGGCAGTGACCAAGTCTCCTGCTTGCGGGATAACTCCTTTTGATCTTCCAAGAGTCTCCAGCTCCTTGAGAGTGAAGAATGTAGCCTGCTTGCAAAGCGCGGGATGTCGGACTATGTACCTTCTGAGGAGCACAGGAAAAAGAGAACACCGGTAACAGCGAACAGGCACGACAACTCGGAGACGATGATGATGACGCATTCTCATCACGTCATCTTCATTGTTATCATTTGTCCACATCATCGTCGTCGCCATCATCATCACCACCACCACAATCACCATCCTCATCGTCAGTGTTGTCGTCGTCATCATAACTATACGCATGATTAACGTCGCCGCCATTGGACCGTCATCATTATGAAAAGGCATTGCCAGCAATAGCAGAAGCAGAAGCAGCTACGCTGTTGCAGGAGGTGCGGCTAATGCTTTCAGACGGTTCTGACTGGGAACGGCGTGTCATACTGGATTGTTTCGGGGTGTATGCTGAGGTACTATACAGAACACTAGGTCCATCCGACATGAGAGCTAGCTAAGCATCACATGGGCACCATCTCGTATTTATCGTGACCACACGCACCGCCAGCATCAATACTAAGAGGCGGAAAGCCCAAGTGGTCAGCAGCCAACGATTGCTGAGAAGCCGGGACAAACAACGGAGGGAACGAGCACGCTGACAGCGCCCGCCTCAGACTGCATTGCGGACAGCAATGTGGCCTTTTTCTCGTCGAATGACATGCCCTTCCTCGCAAAACAACTGCCAATCCCCCGAATGAAATCATCACAACGCCTCCGTGAAATCATGTCAACAACCTTTCTTGCTGATCACAAGGCATGCTCTGCCTGCTCCTTGTTTAACCTACCAGGGGACCTTGGTTTTTGTAGCATCACGGCGTTGCTGCGGGTGTTGCCACGGGAGGTTTCAAGTCTCCCGCTGTTGATTTTGAAACGCAGATGATTGCGCAGGAGTGTCCTGTTTGTCAAGAGGCCACAGTCCCCAGCTTGCATCATGTGCTGTGGGAGTGTTCCAGATTTGAAGATCCTCGCTGCTGTGAGCAGCCAGCACCGTTGCTGGCAGCCAGAATCGGGTGGGAATCCATCATGAAGTCTTGGTCCAAATGGGCAGAGTGAGGAAGGGAGTTCTTTCCCTGACGAAGGCTGCATGGGTGTAGCCTTGAGATTGCTAGCTGGCTGTGCTCGGCTGCATTCCTTTCGTTGAGTCTAGGGCCGCCGAGTGGCGCACCTGTCTTTTTGTTGTGGTGCTGCTGCACCCCCTCTTCTTCCTTGGCTTCATTGCGTGGTATGGTGAAGCTGTCGTGATGATAAAAATGTTGATCTCGCCTTCGTGCCTCAAGATTTTGGTTTAGGGGGTGTTCTTCATAGGTGAGGCTGCTTGTGGTTGTTCAGGAACCTGTCAGATGCAAGTTGAGATTGTGCCTGCTTTTTACTCTGAGTTTTCCTGTTGTTGGGGCTTTTGCCTGCTCAAAGTATTGTATTGGCAGTCATGCCTCTCTGGAACATTTGCAAGAAGAGGAGGAGAGTCCAGCTGTCCTCTTCGACATGTTTTCGCGCAATGCCTGGCAGAATCTGCTTAGTTGCTTCAAAACAACAAGTATGCCCAGAAAGGATCAAAGCAGCATCTGGCCTCTACTCGAGTCTAGGTTGAGAGGATGGAGCACCACGCTTCAAGCTTGAGCAGAAAGGCCGCCAACAAGAGAATAGCTCTACCACGATCAACTCACCTGTGCTCCTTGGCATGTTCATGGGCTAGCTCACGACAGGTACAAGAAAGTGCCGGACCAAAGAAGCCACCAAAAAGACTCAAGAAGAAGGCCTGCACGTGACTTCAGCAACACTGACAAAGTCACGCAGAATCGAGGTCTTCCAGATTGACGGAGTTTGCCGATGCATGTGCAAGCCAGCATAGTGCCTTCAACTGTGACTTCCGCGGGGTCCGGCACTCAGGGTCTGCCCAGCCCTCAAGGTAAGCAGGTCTGACATCTTTTCAACAGGCAGCTCTAAGCTAGATAGATCCCATCGAATGTGCTCAACGTCAGAGGCTTTGGCAGGCTCGCACTGACAGAAGGCCACGCCCAAGTTGGCCTTGACTGGTCAAACACGCAAGCCCTGTGCCTTTTTAATATGAAAGGACTTTCAGCTTGCTTGGGCTCCCTCAGCGCTCTCGCCGGGAGCTGCCAACTTCAACGGCACGTGGCTCCACCTCGTCCCGAAGAAAAACGCGCGCAAGGTCGATAAACTCATCAAGCTTAGCGGAGCACGGCATGCACTGGCCGTGGCCAGAACACACCTCTCTTGCAGCAGCCTGGCAGTGGTGAAGTACGGCAAAGTGGGGCTTACCAGGCACACATACGCCGCATGCGGAACTCTCGTCACATTGCACTGTTTACAACATGCCCAGGGCGCCCCTGGTGTGCAGGAGTTGAGGATCGCTGCGGCAGCAGGCTGCCCGGGAGGGACCTGAGGCACAAGATCCCCCGCACCCTAAATTCTGTTTTTGCGGGCACGCTCTGGCTTCGTCTGAGGACCAAGCATGCTCATACTTTATCAAGTAATCAGGCCTCTGACTCATGGGTTCGTGCTTCCCAGCCGAATGAAATACAGAAGCCATCGCTCGCAGCCGTCAAGCTGCAACACGCTAAGCGGAGTGAAGTATTGACACGTCTGAACGTGGGAGCTCTTAGGCTCCGGGCTTCCTCCTCCAGTTGGCCTTGCTGTGTGTTGGGACCACCTGAATGACTGAATCACTGAAGCCTTTGTGCGTAAAGGCCTCTTGACAACTTGAGGGCCAACCGGGGCTCCGACCAGGCTGCAGCCTTGCAAGCTAACCTCACCGGCTGCCGGCAAGCCCTCTCCTTCTACACCTTCGCTACAGCATCTGTCCGACTGTCCTGAGCTCCTGACTGCGCAACCAGCTAAAGCCACAAACAGCATCCAATGCTTCGAACCTGCAACCCGTGCAAGCGGAACAAGCGGAACAAGTGGAACATCCAAGTACGCTTTTTCAAAGTCTTGGGCCTCTGTGGCGCTCTGCTTCTGACGCCTTGGGCGTCTCATCAGAACCTCCCAGGCACCCGGAATCCTACAAACAAACGCCGTTCAGGATCAAGGGTCAACGTGAACTGCTGCCAACCCTGCCTAATCTCGCCAGCTGCAACCCGAACAAAGCCAACCTGGCTTCAAAGAACGAGCTGAAAACTCAGGCAAGACTTCATGCTTTCCAGAATACGTCTTGCAAAAGACTGGCCAGGAGAGCAGCAAGTGCAGTGGTGCACCTGACACAAAAACTCTGCAAAGACTTACCGAAAGAGAGCTTGACCTGACCCACAGCACATCGCTGAGTCGCCCACCAGCTCGGCTGGAAGCACTTTTGCCTTTGATGTGTGGGAATCCATGTGTCACCACACGTACATTACTGTTAGAGTTGTCTAGCATGTCTAGCCCTGGCAACGTGACAAGGCCCTGGCCAGTACATACCGCAGATGGGCTCTTCTGATCCACATAACCGGTTACTTTGCTGACTTCGCCTGCAAGCAGAAACTGTACTTCAGCTGTTGGGTCTTGCATGTCGTCACCGCAGCTCCGGCATCAAATTTAGTCCATCCCACCTCCACCCAAATCAGAAGTAAGCTCGAACACGCACTGCGCGCTGTCATCACAGCACCTTGCTTTTCACACTCCATGTAAAGAGGTGCTGAAGTGAAAACAAAGCCATAGATGATACACGAGATAGCAAAGTCTTCAAACTCTCAGGGTGCCATGGCCCTCTCAACTGGTCATGTGCTCGCAAGAATGCCTTAAGACATCTTCAGACTCAATTCGTACCTCTGCTCCCAAAGTTTAAACAGGCCTCACATAGAGCAAGACCCTGCAATTAGGAGTGTGGGCATCCTTGCTTCGGAGAGTCCAAGGTGTGAGGCGCGAAATCAAGAGGTCAGAGAAGATGGAGACAAGTCAGTCGAACCAAGTGCTGCCCTCCATCCACAAAAACGCTTGGCTCAATGCTGCAGGATAAGCTATATTGCATTTGACACGCGTCCTGTTTCCTAAGCCATCCCAGTCTGATCTAATTTGAAGCCCTCGAAAGTTGCTGCGGCGACTTACTGCAAAGACTCAACCAAAAACAACCGCTAATGATACCATGATCAAGACTTTCTACAACTGCAGTGGAGCGTAGCCACCCCTACGTTTTACACGCCACCGTACAGAGACAAAACATCCATAGCAGCGTTCTTGCATGGCAACAGTGTCAGGCGAGAGAAACATGAACAAGCTACTTTGAATGACTGGCAAAAGGCATTGATAGTGCACGTCATTACCGTGTAGCGCGTAACTTCACAAGGCCACGGGCCACACAGAAGCGGGACGAAGATTTGGGCGCACGTGTGGCAACAGTGGCCAGTGCATGCACCGTTCCTGCAAAAGACCACTCCAACCATTGGAGTGGCAGGGATGCCTCAAATGGGCCCTGTGAAGATATCCCTTTCATTTTGTGACAAAACTCAGCCTGGACGGAATGAGTTCCTGGCTCAACTTGGCACGCTTCCAAGTACTTCTCGCAAGGGGTCTTGCCTCAGCTTTTCTCTATCAGGCAGACGCCGGACAGTTGACGAACATGCGTGTTCTGTATGGGAACGTGCCACCAAGGAACAAGGCTTTAGATATGGTATCTGAGCTCCTTTTGTGCAGCCACCCTGGTTCAGGGGACAGGTTGCAAACTGCAAGCCATATGGTGCGTGCTTGCCGCATGCTGCGCTTCCGCCTGATTCTTGGGGAAGTATGTGTAGCAAACCAGCTCGTAGATCTTGGCGACCTTGGCTGCTTTGCTACTGCAAGATGCTGAGAAATGCAAGCTAGCCAGAGGTGCAGGCACACGGGTCGCGATCTCTGTCCTGCTGATGCTTGAAGTCCCAGGCCTGTGGAGGCCACATGTGCCCTACCTCTACAGTAGTGCATCATCGCTATGAAGTCAGAACCTGTCTTATTCTAGACACTGCTTTATTCCAGACTCCGCTCTAGAATCACACGCGACACTGCGATGAGGTGCGGAGTCGTGCAGCATTGCTGTCGAAAACCTTTTGGCTACGCAGTCCCCTGCCTCATAGCCCAAGGCACTAAGGTGGTAAACAAACATTGTTGAAGCCTGCATTGCAGACTGAGGAATTGATGAAGACTCCAGGCAAAATCTCCAAGGCTCCGGCAGCAGAATCTTGCGCTTGCACTATCGCATCTAATGCCTCGCTTAAGGCTACAGTTGGAAAGAACAACGCAAACTCCGAGCTCACTTGCATCGCTCGTGTTCTTGAATCCAAAAGTGGGCTGTAACCTCATTTCCCGACCTCCTCGGTGCCTCTTCTCCCATTCAAGTTTGAAATTGTCCAAGTTTGCGGAGAGCAGGTCTCCGGAGCAACAGAGGGAGCAGCAACGGTGCCAGAAAGAGTACGGCAACCCTGGCCCGTATGCCAACCTGGGGTTGACGTCTGATCTGAGCATCAAAATATCTGCGAAATTGGCAAGTCTGTAAAGACTTGGCTCTGGGTTTGTCACTTGGTCACTGCAGATCTTTTTCAAGGTGGTCGAGGTGCAGGTCACCAGACCAATGCCGGCTTCAAAAGTGAAGACAACCTAAACCACATGATACGACACGACAAACAATTTGCAACACACACCAGCAAGACAACCCAAATCAGCAAAGCCAAGTTTGAAGGGTAGCGAAGTGGGCCGTAAAAGTCAATGTAGCATGCGCATGACCAACCTAGATGCGAGCAGCAAGTTGGTCGTTCCGCCACCGTGACGTGCATAAGGGACTGAGCTTGCTGATGAACATGCGAAGCACAAGTAGAGACTATGATAAGGGCCCAAGATGGTCTAAGCCAGTTGGGCCAACCGCTCCAACCAGCGCCGCGGAAAGCGATGTATGCTTCCCAAAAAACTCAGCCCGCCTGGCCTCAAGCGGGACCACAGACGCTTTCAAGAAAAAGGATGAATTCCTTCAAAGCTTGTAATGAAACAAGCGCCGTGGCCACTGTTCATGGACAGCCGCCACAAAACTCAGAGACAAGCATAAGCCATAATCTCCATCGAGCTCGATCAAGGAAGCCAAAAGGATGATGACGGCCTGGTCAAAAAGCCGATGCCGCTCTGCCAGGTAGTTCCGCCCCTCCAACACAAAGGGTTAGTATGCTTCAGAAAATGAAAACGGTGAAAGAGTTGTGCACTACGGTGGGTGAGTGCATAAGCCAGCAAGTCGAGACTGATTGCGAGAGGTGGCTCGTGCAGTCACTTATCCTGCTCAGCTTCTCAGGCATTCGGTATTGAAGCTGGTATTCTAGATGGATCTCAATGGATCTCATATTCAGGAGCCGCAAATGTCAAGTTTGCCTGTGGGAGCAGCCTCATGTCTTCATGCTCCAAGGCAAGCTGAGGCATTTCGCTAGATGACAAGCGCTGAAAAACCTGTCTACATAGTGGGTTACGGCTTCAGGCCGAGCTGAACAGTCTGTCTGAAGGACCACATTTCAGTGGATGTTGCGGCGCTCTCACAGTCAAGAAAGAATGACAAGCTGCAAACTGTGGGCAGTTGCAAGGAACTGAATGGCAAGCTCCAAAGGGTGAACGGAAGATTGCAAGCTTCCGAAAATGCCAGCCAAAATTACTGTAGCCAAGCGACGTGGGTGTGGCAAGGATAGTGACAGCCACGGTAAAAAAGTGCAACATCAAACAGCAGAGTGAAGGCAGTGAAAGCACAGCTCTAATACACTTTCACATGCCATTCCGCTTCCAGTCTTGCATGCGTTCCATGACAAAGAATGCCTTGCGCACATGTCCTATACTCATAGAAGTCTCAAGATCATTCTTACTTCATCAGGCCTCATACTCTTGGCTTCGGACCGTGCTTGTGTTCTCAGGAGATGGGACCGCTGCGTCGTAGTCAACAGCTGCCTTCATCCGTGCCCAGTCATGCTCAGCAAGCGCCCACTGTCACCAAACCAGCAAACAAGTAGTTCTTGTCATTATCATCATGCTGAACTTGATGCTGCATGAGGCCACCGGAGTCTCAGGATGATGCTTGACAAAAGTGCAAGTACTTTTGGACCACGCCAGGATTAGAGCACTGCCAGACCTGAGCTTCAATCTTCACGTGACCTGAGGCTTTCAGAGAAGTTCAGAGTTCTGAGTTTCCCGCAAGGCTTCCAAGTCGCGGCAAGTCATTCAGACCCGGCGTCAGGGGATTGATACACCTATAAGACACAGCAGGCACCTGTGAAGTAAGCTCAGTGTTCTGGACTCTCTGGACTCTGGCCTGTTCTTGAGGCAAACTGGATTGTTGGTGTAGATCGTCTCACCTGAGATGCACGGCAAGAGCTAAGACAAGTCAGCATCTTGCGTTACTTTAGTGGGTGCTCGCTTGCTTCCTGGCGAACAGTCGCGAACGCAAAAGTACACCGCATTGGTCATGCAACATTTGCAACTCAGCGACCATCTTCTCTAGAGTTCATGTTCACCTGCCGCGAATCTGGGGCTTCCAAAAAACATCAGTATCTTCCTTTACGGGACATGGCCCTGGGGCTGGCCGATGCCTGCGCACAGCTGGCAATGCCTGCCAGCAGCAGCAGGCGCTCGATGCGTAGGAAGTTGTTCATTGCACCTGACCGGCGAACGATGTTAAAATCTTTATGCATGTGAGAGCCCATCCAGGTCAGAATGCAGCACCTCCCAAAATGAAGGGCGAATGGGAGCCAAAGCTTGCTGGAGAACAAGGTATAGGTTGTGGGGGAAGCGAAGCGGCCTGTCGATTGACAGGAAGTCAGGAAAGATTCACCTCGGTAGCAGAAATGGGGTATGTTAACAGCAGCTTGGCTTTGTCACAGCATGACAGATAACATTCGAACCGGGTCGCTATCTGGAGTGGCAAGAGGCTGGCTGCCTCCATGTATGGAGAGAGGTCTACCCCCATAACGAGCCACCAAGGGCTGCTGGGACGGCCACAGTTCACATCCAGAGCAGGCCTGTTGCTGACCCTGTCACAGAAACAGTCCTAGTCTTGGAACAGGGCCCATGCTCATGTGGGCTTGTTTGGTGAAGCAGAAATTAACAAGAGTCCAGCCCGTGCTCAAACAAGACAGAGTACTAACAATAGTAAAAGTAACAACACTAGTACTAATTCTAATAATAAACATAATAGTACGAAGAATAGCAGAAATAGCAATCACACTAATAAGAAAATGATGTTAAAAGCAAACTCATCAGTGGTCCTTGCCAGCCTTGCCCTTGCCTTCGGTGGCTCCCTGAGGAGGAACAGCACACTCCGCAAGACGTTCTACTAAGTGACTCACCCAAGTACTTGCTTCCCGACAACGAAGCATCTTGGGTGGTTATGATCTGCCATTTCTACATTGTTACATAGTGTTGTTCTGTACCATAACAAATGACGGCTTCATTCCATGTCTATCTCCATTGAAGCCTTTCCCAACCGCAGCCTCCTGACTCTAAGTATTTGCGTACTAGTCAAGCAAGATGCAAGAGTAAGCACGGCATCCGTTCCTCAAATCAGAATACGAAAGCTCAGACTGTCCAAAGAATCACCATTGGATGCCTTCTTTCCCTTACCAGTCTCCAGGGCCTGCAGAAGTTGCAACTAGCACATGACATGCCACTGACAGCTGCCTCACTGCACCTGGCCTTTCCTCCTTTGCCGCCCTTGTCTGTGTCTTTGCCGCCTCAGTATGCATGGCTACATTTGGGTCCTTGTCCACATCTGCAGAAGCGTCGAACATTTTCGAACGGAACCAGATGGCCTTTTCCTTTGCCACCTTTCTCTTCATAGCCTTTGCCGGCTTTGCCTCCTTTGCCTGGGGCATGTGGCGGCATGACCGAACCAAATGTAGGCCAGAGTGCATTCTGCACAACTTGCCTTTGTCTTGGCTTTTCCCGTAGCCTGTCGCTCTCCAGATCTGGTCTTGTTATTCCGTCAGCTTTGACAATGCAGAAGTTCAAACAGTCCAGGCCTTTGTCGTACCCGTACCCCTTCTCATACCCTTTGTCCTCACGGTGTCTTTAGCACAAGGGTTGGTGGCGATCTGAAGGCTGACGGGCTAGGAAAACTCTGAGATCCGGGCGTAGCTCTTCTCGTATCCCTTTTCGTAGCCCTTATCCCATCCCTTGCCTGCAGCTCATCTCAGATCAAAGCTGGAACCAAGCCATGATCAAGTCCCCACAAGTCAAGGCTGTGCCTGAGCTGGCAGCGCCCTTATCACCCTTGCCCCAACTTTGTGAAACACTGGCACCGTACCTGAAGAGCAGAAGCCATTGTTGACTGAATGTAGATTTTGAAATGAGGTGCACCAGGTGCTGTCCGAAGCAGGTCGGGCTTTTGCACCTTTTGCAGGAGCACCCCAACCTGATGGAATGAAACCACGTGAGAAAGCAGGCCTCCTGTCGCACACCCCAAGCACACATAAGGCTCTGGCCTCCGCCGCTCTCACCATACCCATAAGAACCTTTACCAGATGCCTGGTCAATGACTGATTAAAGCGCATAGGTATGTCTGTAACACTTAACAATGTGCCTTTCCGAGCGCGGACTCCAATCCAGGTCCAGGGCCCCCGGCTGGCTTCTTCATGGACCTCGAAGCTACAATCAGTCAGGAATGAGAGGGGGACCCATTACTCAGCTAAGCTGTAAGCATGATGGCTGGATCATTCAAATGGGGCGACGCTCCGCCAGCACCACCTCGAATGTACTACATGAGCGAGAGTAGCAACCGCAATTTTTGCAAACCCACGGACACGATGCAACGCCTCGTATACTGTGCAATCTGACACAGCGAGGCACTTGGCGCTTTGGGTCATCTTCTGAGGTTCCCACTACCTTCCAAGACGGTCAGGTCCTTAATGTCCTGCAATGCTCATGTGATACATCGCGGTTCACCTAGCAGCCTAGCAACCTGAATGCATCAACTGCACAACATGCATCCAAGCCGGCAAGCAGCCTGATAGAAATGCTGGCTGGCTGGGCACATTAAGCACATGAGAAACCCGATGAATGTCCTGGCCACGGAAGATGATAAAATCATAAATCTCGCTGGAAGGAGGGATTTCCGGCACCTGAGCAAGCATGGCAACACGAGGGCAGCCTACAGGATCAGTTATATGAACATTGTCATCACTCTTGGTTTTGTTGACCCTGATGCACCTTTCTGCCCTCCGTGCCGAAAGATCGTACAGACCTGGGTGGCATGCGGGGTACTCATTTCACAGAACGAATTTGCAAATGAAACTGGCTGGCCGAAAGATGACTTGGGCAGCGTCTGTAGGGCAATTGTGGACTCCTGTGTGTTGATGGTGTACAGGATCCCCTCAAGTGTTGCACGGATGCATGCCGGAATCGGACCAAAGCCAGTATAGGTGAAACAACATGGAAGGGCCTCGTACCGGATGTTGGAATTTGAGATCAGGCTGATCTTGCTACCAATGTACCTGCACCGGATACTACATGCGCTCATGCCCAAATGCATTTCCTCAGCTCAACATATCAGCTGCCCTCGCTGTCAAACTGCATGACGAGCTCACGGGATTGTGCTGCTCGTCATGGTGCTGTCCAGTTATGCACTCCTGCGATACAGCAACCCACATTGAGTCAAAGCAACCTGATCAATGCCACAAAATGATTGCAGCAAGTCCTCGAGTGAGGGCACGCGTTCTGGGGCCCCGCCCCCTGTTCCACGCAGCAGCTGAAGATCCAAAACGTATGGCAATCATGACGGGATCCAAATAACGATCTTTCTTGGAAAACCCAACTACAACCAAGCTTGAAAGTTAACACAAGACACTTGGGCATTGCAACCTGACATGAATGAATATGCACAAAAACAACAAACAACAGAAGACTTTTTGTTGGAGACGCCCGGGCACGCATCCTGTCATTTTTGTGCGTGAAACTAGTTACTGGCAAACCCCCACCATATGAATTTGTAAACCATCCTTTGTGTGAAAACAATATGGATCGTTATGTTGGTAACTCATACGACCCAAGCACCGGAAAGCAATGGCGAAAAGAAGCGTACATCTTCGCGCACACACCCAGCGTTGGCAAACTGGAACATGGCTGCTGCTGCTGCTGCTGCTGCTGCTGCCGCAACCGCTGAGCTGGATACCACCGAACGCGCACATAATGCTAAGTGGATTTTTGGCGACGGGCTCTGTGCGAAATTTGTAATATGCATCATGCGCACAAATTGCATCATGTCTTTTTTTACATTTTTCTTCATCCATCTCTTGAAAACGTATTGCAATTCAACATCTAAATCGCACCAGCATATGTAAACTAAAACTATGGTGCATGGCAGCCAAACACAAATGACTCAACGGCCAAAACGTACGACCAAGCACGACAAAGCAAATAAACAAAGCATCACCAATCGTACGAAAAAACGGAAAATATTCAGAGAATCTGAGAATGTCTTAATGCGGCATTTTGACTCCCAAATGGCGCAAAGATATCATGCACAAACATATCCTGCCAATCAGGCGTCAAAACAAATTCACATCAATGTGAACTTGTAAAATTTTGTTCATTGTCATGAGTGCACTATAATGCACAATACGAAGCCTGCGCGAAGAACTGCAAAATTGCCGGCTCGTGACGGGACAACGAAACGTGACCTATTGCATTGCGCAGGTGACAACGATTGAACCAGCATGTCGCAACAGCACAAACACCACACGTGTGGGCCTCCAGCAAAATGAACGATTTTGCTTCCGAAATGCCCCCTTCCTAAAATGACACCATCAAGGACGTCTCGTCACTTTGTTATGCCAATGTAAAACGACATCAACAAACTTCAGCGTTTACCTGGATAGACACTTTCATTACCAGGTCGTCCGACGGGCGGTTGTTTCCAAAAATGTATGGCTCAAGGTTGGCGCAGCAGCTTTTGGAGCAAAAATTACTGAGTCAAACAAAAACGGTTCTCCGAGATGAGAAATTGTACTTGCCGTTTGGCTTGGCGCAGCTTTACATAAATCTTTTGTGTAGATGAGTTGTGTTTTGGATTTTAGAATTGCAGCAGGACTTGAAATTGCAAACAGGAATAGTTTCGCCTCGTTTGGGCCTCGAAATTTCATATGCAATTTGAGCCTCGGCGCTCTGAAAGGCCACAAAACTTAACAGCACTCAAAGATACCAAAATGTCCCAGGATGGCCGTAATAGGCAAGTGTATTCGCCTGCTAGTTTTGAATAAAGGTAATGATTCATCGGCAATCATGAGACTAGACTGGCACTCATTTGAGACAAGAACGTTTTTGTTTCCAAACGTTTCCAAAACCAATCACGACATAAGGTGAGATATTGTAATATTCCAATTCTGATCACTCAATCCGGAAATACTGCAACGGATGATATGTAAAAGCAAGCTTGTAACTGCAAGGCTCAATGATTGCAGGAAGAAAACTCCGATATCAGAAATGTGTATATCCAATCTTTCATTCAAACAGCGTCCAAGAACCACACTCGCATTCTTTTTTTTCTTAGCACGCCGCGGGGTATAGCTGTGGAATCTGGTGCAAAGTATGCACACGTCTGTATCTGCCATTTAGGCGAGTTCATTACCATGTAGGTAATCTCTCACCCCTCGTCTGCCGAGATTTCCGTCACTTGGTGCACTGCTCTCAAATCGCAATTGGATCGCAACCAAAATTCTTGTTCGCCCCGCGGACCGCACTACATAAGCTGGGGATCCTCATCACTTCAATCCCATAAACAAAAATACATCGGCATGTGCAACTGACACAAAGTGCAAGCTCTGACTGGATCTCATTGCTTCTTTTGTGCTCTGCAAGCGTCCGAAGGTCTGGAATCCATTGGCTCCTGAAGGTCGGCCCTTGGAGTGAGCTCGGCAGATCTTACAGATCCGACCGCGCAGGGGCTGAAAGGAAACAAGCCCACCTATCCTGTCCGTAAGCACTTCCACTGCTGGGTAAGGGCGGGTCAAAGTAAGGAAATGCCTGGAAACTCCAAGCAATACAGTTTTGACATGGCAGTGCTTTATCAGCACTGGCAGCAGTGAATTAACACTTCTCAGCAACGCGAGTTCAGGACTGCCAATGCTGAGTCGGCACTGCTAACATCCAAAACGGCACTGCCAGTGCAAATTCAGCACTGCAGCAAAATCGCACTGCTAAGCTTTCAATGCAACAGTGCGAAATTGAAGTGCAGAATCGGCACTTCAATTTGGCACTGGTGCCTTGCTAAGTTTGTTGCGCGAACGCACTATCCCACCAGCTAAACGTATGTTCATTCAGCGAATCTGCTTCTCAGACGAGGCCGCCGGTTTTTGTAGCCGCAGCAGTGAAACATCGCCGCACTCAAGTACCTGTTAAGTCAACGGACAGACACAGAGTTCTGTGAGTGCGATTCCGGGCTCAAGGCGAGCCAAGTACATCCTCATCCGGACAAATGTTTGCACCCACACAAGATTTAGTAAACATATGTGGATGCGCGCAGACGGCCCAACTGATGCCAAAGAAGTCAGATCTGAGCAAGGGGAGAGGTGTCGCCACGCTGACGCTCCAGTACTGCTGGATCATCATTTCCATTTCTTCTTTCAGACAGCATCTATTCAACAAACCGGCTCCGTCAATGGATCATCATGGCCACCTACAGGAGGGGGCTAAACTCCCAAAATCGTCCTGCACCGGTTTGCGCCAAACAGCCACCCACACGCATGCACAAACGCCAAGAAGGGAGATGCAAGTCAGGACATAGAGTCCACCGAATCCCAAGTCAAGGCATCACAACGCAATCAGTTCCACCTTGTCAGGTTCATCGCCGACGCTTGGAAGGGTATGAAGTCACACTTATCAGGAGAAGGATGCTCCAAGGACCGCGAGGAACCCAGGAAGAGCCAAGTCCAGAAAAGTAAGCTCAGCAGGCGAGGTAGACGCAGCTCCATCACTAGCTAGGTTCAAAGTCCAGCTGAAAGAGGCATGTTATAGAAGGGAAGACTGTTGTCTGGCTGCATGTCTTCAATACACCCTGAGGTCAGCGCACAAGCCGTCAAGGTTATGGCCTGGGAGCAAGGAAGCAAGGGCAAGAGACTCAAAGACCAAGGCTGTACAAGCAAGAGGTCAGGTACTAGAATGCCCAAACACAAGCAGACCAATGCAGTCAGCAAGCAGTAGGTGCGTCCACTCAGCCAGGTGCACACACATCAAGGCTCATGGCAAGTCCAGCAAGGTTCAGAAGATGAAGGACAGCGAGAGACCAGACAAGTGCTCAAGGCGGAGAGAGAAGCCGAGCCAGTATGAGGGTCAAGGCTAATCTAAGTTAATTCTTTTGGAAGAGTAGAGGTTTTTTGTTGGCTGCAAATCTTGCAGTTCAGAACCTACAGAGCTTGCAAATCAGGAATGCATGGGTTACAAAACTGCTGCAAGTCTTGCAAATGAGAATCAAAGTTTAAGCCCCTGAATTTTAGATTTGTTGCAAACGTTGCAGAGGAACACGTTTACAGCTGGAAACTTTTGCTGAAATGGCCTAGACACGTAAGGTTGACAGAGGGGGAAATCTTACAGGTTCTGCTAGTCAGTCTTAGGGGTTGGACAGTTCCTGTAGCACTCTTGCAACGAAATTTCAAGGCAGGATAGCAGTGAGAGCACTGAAATTTTTCTCTGCTGCAGCTGCAGATCGTCCCAGCAGGCTTTGCGGCTTTGCTGCGAGCACGGACTGGCTATTGACCTGGTATAGCTATAGCTGGTTCACAGGCACAGCATCACGCAAGAGCTTGCTTTAGGCTTTCAATTTCAGGTTCATGCCCTTCAGCTGCTCTCTTTGAGGCTACCAAGTTTTCATTTTCAGGCGCAGCTTATCCCTTGCTCGAGAGCTTTCTGCAAGCGAGCCTACCTGGCAACAGCAGGGAAGGGAGTGATCTGCTTCCACTTCTTCAAAGCTTGAGCAGCATTTTTGCCAGGATTGTTCTTTGCACCTCTGCGATGGAAGAGCTGCGACAAATGCCTGCCCATGGTTTCATCGGCGTAGCACCAGACGTCTTTCGGATTATAAATACTTCACAAATGTGTTGGAATTGATGCAATTTTGGCATTACGCGCCAGCTCGACGAGTTCTCAGCTCGGAGCGCTTCTCTCTCCAAGGCCATACACTGGCCAGCTACCTTAGCAGGAGCCTGCTGCAGGCAAGAAACTTCGTTTCTCGCAAGCTTGAAATAAGTTATGGCCAGGAATCTGGCCAAGCTGTGGGAAGCTCTCTCACGGGGAGTCCCTTCACTGAAATGCCTGCCAGTCAAGATAGGCAACAAAAGCACTACATGCCTCGCTGTCGCAGCTGGGCACTTCAGTGTCGGGGGCCCATTACTTTTTTCCCCCCGATTGAGACCGTCCGGGTCAGCTTGGCCAACCTGTCTCCAACATCGTGCTCTTCGTAGAGCTCTTGGGTGTCCAGCCAAAGTTCAGACACGCTGTCTTTGAAACTTGTGTCTTCGTACTTCTTGGCAAGTTCTACCAGCAAATTGCCGCACATGTTACATGTGTGGCTATTCCTATGTCAACTGCATGAAGCCAATCTGGAAGTAAAAACTCAAACCCAAAACAGAGTCAGGTTTCTTTTGCAACTCACTTTGAGCCTTGGTGTAGCGACGCAGTCTCAGCTAGCTGGAAAACAACAAAAGTTGGGGACCAACAACCCACATGACATATGTCCTTTACATGCCAAAGTGGATGCTCTCAAATGTTGTTACCCCCTTTGATAGTTCACGATTTGAGTGAACGATCACATCAACATTGGAGAAACCAGAAAATTCATCGCCTAGTGCAATAAGCTTCTGGCGGAGCTCAAAACGTCACATGACTGAACGCTAACTGGTCCAATCAACCAAAAGAGTCGTCCCTGTACTTCAAAGTTTCACTTTGGAAAAGTTGAACGACTTCGAATCTTACCACTCCTCAACACGACTGCAAAACAAGCGCGCATACTAGAAGGTGGGGGACTTCTTGCGGTCCACTACTCTTCGCCACCTCTCTTGACAGCTTGCTGTCGGGCCATCTTGGGGGCCTTTTCTCGATCTAGAGACAGCTAAGCAAAACTTCACAGGACAAGAAATGTTATGGCATCGCACAACACTTGTACATGTCCAAAATGCTGCACACTGAACTGTGAACATGCAAAATGCGTTCCACGCTATAAATTAGGACTTAAACACCACATGCAATCATACAATCACAAATGGCTCACTTCGAACATGTAGTCCACATAGTCATCAGCTTCATCCACCCCGAATGGCCTAACCAAGTTCAGGGGGACCGCATTGACGACAAGGTCTGCGGCCTCCTTGAACTGCTTCTGCAACGCTAAGCCTTCGTACTCTTCCAGGGTTACTGCGTACCATGCCCCATGTGAGCCTATGACAGCAACGTCCAGCGGGGAACACGCAAACTTGCTCTTGCGCATGACGCTGGCCAATTTGTCCTTGAGGAACTGGTTGGGGTGCCAATGGAACTTGAGGGACTGGCTGAGGTCTTGTCAAAACTTGCGGAGTCTGTTGAGCCATCGTAGGAACTTGTGCTTGTTGGGCTCGTAGTGGGGCAGTGATGTTCTCCTCCATCCACTCATAGAGGCGATCTCGTACAGCATCATCAACACCAGGACCGGCTACATCACCACCAGGATTAGGTTGAGGATCTTCGCGTTCTTCTCCCCCTTCAACCAAATCATTTGCCACTTCAAAACCGGGTTCACTTTCCTGATCCCTTCTTTGATTTCTGGGGCTTCTTGGTGGATTCGTCGCTGGGCTTGACATCACGGTCGCTCCCAAGTCGCTGTTGTCTGTCACCACCGTTGCCAGGCCGTTTTCGTTGGTCTGCGTAGAACTTGGCTCGCCACATGGCAACTTCTTCAGCATATCCTTCACCGTGTTCACGGTCCAATAGCTGGTAAGCATAGCGGTCAACACACAAACCATCAA